>JBAMYA010045299.1:0-11823 GCA_037176975.1 Arrhamphus sclerolepis
CCAGCCTTGGTCATCTCCTCCACCAGTCCAGCACAGAAGCTACTTTTCCTTGTGTTTGTTTCCAGCTTTGTTTGGAATGCAGATGATGCCCAGTTGGCCACCAAACATTTGGTTTCCTCTGCAGACCACTTCTTTTTTTAAATTATTTTTTTTTACACATGTTGTGGAACACACCCACTGGTGATGTCACGGTTCGCAGGTGCGAACCAGTTTTTCTCGCATCTCTTGCGAACCAACTTTTCATGTTCCAAACCTGTTCCTTTTTTGGTCTGAATGCCCTGGCCGGTTCAAAATTGCGTTTGGGAACCAGATGCGGCACAGAGCCCTGCCAGTGTGAACCCCTGTTTGTGGTTTCAGCTTGCCTTCTACCCCGCTCCAGTTAAATCTGAATATTATGTAGACTGGCTTATATTTCCTTATTGTTTGGTACCTGTAGATGCTGTGGTCCCACTGGTGTCTCTTGAGCAGTTGCTAGTACTTGTGCTTGCTTTACTGTCCTCCTCCATTTTGCTTGCAGCAGAGCTTCTTGAAATCTTCTGCTTTTCAACTATAGCTCCATTTGCAATAGTTTTCTTTTGCAGCCTGCAGCACATCTCTGATTCACTAATTGTTTCAGTTTAGCCTGTCTGCTGAGGTCACTCTTCTGTATAGTCCAGCTGTTGTTTTGGTTGATATTTACATGATTTTAGGACAGCATTGTGTCAGACAGAGTCACTACCAAGGCAGAGTAAAAAGTGAAGAGAGTGGACCAGGACTGCAGGGAAAAGGTGGACAGTGACGTTTTCTTAATAAGAGCATCAAGATTGACAGCTCTGCTCTCAGTTCACCAGTCTGATTACCATAAAACTATTTATTAGTCTGATTTCCCCAAGCTAAGAGAAATGGGGGGGGGGAGTGGATGCCACTGGGGAAAGCTGGCAGAAGGTTAGGGGCATGTCACCATGGAAACAGGCGGAAAGGTTGGTGGGGAGTGAGTGGGAAGTGGACATCTATTTACAGGTGGAGCAAAGGTACAGAGGAGGGGGTGAAGGGTCAGAGAAGAGGACTGGTTTGTCTGGTTTATGATTCAGTATTCTCCAAAACGCCTCAGCTCACTGCTCCTGCACACATTTAACATAAAATTAACCTCATTATACAAGTTTAACACCCACACAGCTACAGCTCTGATCGATGTTCACAGCCTTACATGCATGGATATTTCCTGTACGTCCTTATTAGCACTCATCAGGGTCCTGCTGCCATGGGAGGGGGCGGGGTGGGGGGTCGCTGTTGTCTGAAGTGCTATGATACTCTTCACATTTTATTGAGACCAGAGCTAAATGGAAAACATTTCTGATAAAATGTGAAAGAAAAGCCTTTCTAAATACAATTTTACAAATATTTCTGTGCTGTGTGGATCTGTTTCACTATAAACCTTCACTTATTTATTCATTCCTTCAGTTAAATGAGGGTTGCTGTAAATGCTTTTTTTTAAAAAAAAAGAAAATGAAACAATATTTTTTTCAGGAGGTGATTCATGAAGACCAGTGCAGGTACAGTGAGCAGGTAAAAAGAGGGAAGGACAGAAACAGGTTTTATTTGATGTTCTGTCAGGTTCAAGAGCCTTTCATGTTTTCAGAGAAGCACTTGGATCTCGTATTTTTTTGTAAGTTAAATTTTCAAATATAGTCATGAGGCTGTCGGGTTCTGATCCACCATCACAGTAAAATCCCAGACATGTTGAAGCACGGACACAATCTTACTGTCGGTGTTACTCTCAGATTAATGGACAGAATTCAGTAGAAAACTGCACGTTCAGCAGTGCTTTACTTAAAATAAAATATGTGTCATTTGATTTACAGCCGAGTATCAGATCGTTCATATCATCCTTTAAAAAGATAGAGACAACATGCATAATGCTAAATGCTGATGTGATGACAGTTTGGATGTCAGTCTGCGATCTCAGATGTAAATGAAGCAGGTAGGAGCATCCGCTCCGTGCGGGATGACTTCATCTGTGTTTGTGATGACTTCATCTGTGTTTCCATGCGTCTTCTGAACTCCTGACAGCGCTGACATCACACCAATATGACATCATGTGACCTTGAGCAGCAGCTTTGTTCACCTGGACAAAAGCACAGGCTGTTGTTGATGAGATGTGAGTCAGTCCTCTGACCTCACCTCACCGATGCTTCCTTTTAAGGATTTTCTTTTTTCTCTAAATGTAAATGATTTTGAAAGTCCAGGGATTCCTGCTTTGCCTTGTTTACTGAATTCGATCTTTTTGAAGTAAATCTGTCTGATGTCTGTTGTGTTTCACACTAAAAGGTGATGTGTTTTTAAAGGAAGAAAACAGACCTGACCAGCTTTCTGGGGCCTGTTTCAGAGAGAAGGTTAAATTTAGTCAAGAGTTTGCCCAAAACCTACTTTCTGCAACAGGCCCTCGTATCTGTGGGCTCCACTGCAGAAGAGATAAAAATGCATCATATTTTAGTTCATAGTTAGTTTTTAGTTTTGTGGTTGGATAGTGGCTTCAGACAAACTTGAAAGAGAAATGTAAACAAGTCAAGAACAAAGAAATGAACGATTTGATCCTCGATGTGGAGGTAATCATGATTTCCATGATGTGGAAATAATCAGCTTTGTGTTGTATTTAAAGATCTCAAACAACAGCCCTCCATCATGATTAATGTAACTTAAAAAAAAAAAAAAATATTTAAACAGCGTGATGAAAAATGGATGGATGGATAACTATGATGTTGATGATGATGTCACATTGATGGATGGATGGATGAATATTTTTTTTATTTCTTCATTCAGTTACTTTGCTTTAAGCCATGCATGAAAATAGAAAAATCATAAATTTTATTTTTATTTTCATTCACTGAATTAAACACAGGAGATTTTCATTCCTTTTCCTTTCTTTTTTTCCTACATATTAGGACTTCTGATTGCAGTGCTTCAACTTTCAGGCCAGAAACAGATTTGCTGAACCTCTGGCAGAAATGCCTAAACCCTGAACCAGAGACCAGGAGCAGCAGCAGCCTAAGAACACCAGGTCACATGGCCACCCCAGTTCTAAAAGAGTTGTTGATAATTTAAAGAAGTTCAAATATGGATTCATGTCACTACAGTGCAGTTGTATTCTCCGTCTCAATTGATTTTAAATGATAATATGTTTTCTTTTTTGCACGAGCTTCAAGCTGCATTTGTGGATGGATTAGCCAACTCTGCTCTTAGACATCGATTTCTGGAAATGATCCTGATTTCATGCAGTGATTTCATTGCAGAATCATGTCTGGTTTTTGTGTTTAGTTTTTTCATTTTTAGATTGGGAAATGCCTGCCAATATTTACTTCTGAGACCCCTTCAACGTATCTTTTTATACTAACTGATCTGTTGCCATTAATTCTAATTAGTTGGAGATGTTTATTTTCAGCACTATTTATTATTCCAGCCTCTTGTTGTTCATGTCCATGTTTTTTGTTGTTTCTTTTAGACGTGTTGCTGTCATCAAATTCCAAATTAGCTGTTATTTTTCACAAAATACCTCACTTTAGACATTTCATATGATTTATTATTTAATTGTGAATAAATATGGGTTTATAAAAAAGTAAAAATCATTTTTTTGTTTTTTTTACATTTCCCACATGTCTGTTAGAGATTGTGGTTGGATTTTAAACATTCTTCTCCGTCACTGAGTTATGATTCTGTTTGATGAGGCGTTGATTTGTTTCTGTTGCTGGATTCTGTTTGTGGAGTCCTGAGAGGAGAGGAAGCGTAAAGGGTCACTCTATAGTCCCTCTTCCACTACGGGAGGATAATTAAGATTCGTGCTCCAGCATCTACTTCTTCAATTACTAGCTGCATACATACCTGGAGATGGAGACAAGCATCAGAGCCTCCCGACCCTGAACATCCATGTCTCTGCTTGTTCATTCCGTCCTTCTACTCGTCCTCTAGCTTTCAGCTCACAACTTCACGTTTGAAAAGATCCCTGAAAGAATAATAGATACAGGACAGGCAGACAGACCTTTGCTTGAGCTTATGAGGTGAACATTCCAGTCATAATAGGTATTCATCCAGAGCCAGGGGGCCCTCTAGTGGACCACAGCTGCCTCTGACGTTTCCCAGTCATCCATGCATACTGTTGGTGGATCTGATGAAGGCTGGAGTCCATCCCAGCTGTCAACAGCAACAGAGACTGAACTATTTTGTAGCTCACACTCACTCCTTCAGTAAATATAGAACTGAACTCATTAAAGATATAAAAACTCATCTGGGTTGAATATCCATGTCCCAGTAGTCAGTTTTCTGACCAAGAATCTGAATGCAGGCACATGCCTTTGGCCACTGCTGGTTCAACATATCATGTGACTCCCTGCCCGTGGAACCAAAAGGCTGTCACTTCCCTAAAGATCCAGGAGTGATTTGGAGTAGAGTAACTGCTCCTTCACATCAAAAGGGGCCAACTGAGGTGGTTTCAGCATCTGGTCAAGTTACCTCCTGAACGCCTCCATACCCAGGACACACTGGACAGATTCTATCTCTCAGATGGCCTGGGAATGTCTTAGTGTCCTGCCAGAGGACCTGGAAGAGGTGGCAGAAGAGAGGCCAGGTCCGGGCCCTTGGAGACTCGAACATGAATAAACAGAAATTAATTCAATTTCAGTTCAATTTATTTAGTCATCTCTAGGTGCTTTAGAAATCCCTGAGCTCGTTAATGGATGGATGGAAAAATCTGGGGCGTCAGATTGTAGTTCACTAGTTTATTTACAGCCCCAAACCATAAAAAAAACTTTAAACTCCCTTACGTTAGGGCTTGGGTACACCCTGGACAGGTCGCAGGTCCATTGGAATAATAAATCATGCACCATGAAATCTTAGTAATTATCAATGTCTCTTAGCTTAGTCACTCTTTTCCAAATACTAAGTGACCATGTTCTGCTCATAAAAACTTATTTTGTGTGATGTGGAGCTGTGCATGTCTAATAGCAACTGCACTCATGCCTCTGTCAAAAGATGAGAGGAGAGTTCCCTCTGTGGCATCATCGTTCAGGTGAGTGTGAGTTTGTAATACCTGAACTGAACACCAGATGGCAGCAAAACACCACAGTCAGCAAATAGGGTCTATCTGTGCACCACGTCTGATAAAAATGGTTTCAAATGGTAATGAACAATGTAATACATGATGACAAATGAAATGATAATAGAAAGACCTAACTGGGCAGCTATGGTGCAGAAGGTAGAGCAGTCACCTGCCAACATGAAAGCTGATGGTTTAGTTCAAGACCATCCAACTCTTCATGCTAACCACGACTACGTGTAACAGTTTTTGAGCCAATTATAACTGTGTGATGTACGGAATCGTATTCCTAAGGACTGATGAGAGAATCTTCAAAAAAACTCAACTGGAGCTACTTTTGCTTTTGCTGCAGTTTGGCATCATCTTTAGCCTCTATTGGGGAACTGCAGTAGCACAGCTTGTCCAGGCATCCATGGGTGATTTCATCCAGTCTGATTGTGGAATGTCCTGATGGGTTTTCATCTGTCGATAACTTTTATTGGTGTGTGTGAAAGGGAGCTTAGTAGACTGCAGGAATCAGCGTAGCTATCTGTAGACCACGAGATTGCTGTATGAATGCATGTAAGAATGAGTGAATGTGTGCTTTCAGTGGTCACAAAGAATAGAAAAAGCATTATATAAATACTGTTCATTAGCCTTAATGAAAAGATTGATAAAATTGGAGCGTCTCCACAAATCTGTGGGAGAGATATCATTATCCTGCTACCTCAGCAGAGCCTCTGCCGTAATCAAGACATAAAGACTATTCATCCCAGTCTACATCACTTTCACTGGGCATTTCTGCAAATATATTTTAAAACTGAAACTAGATTTGGTCGTTTTTTGTTTTTTTTACATTATGTACAATACTTGTCCTGAATGAACTCAAATAACACTCAAACACAACTGAACATCTCAATTCATTCAATGTATTAAATGAATCCAAATTAATGTGGCAAGTAAGTGTGTTAACTTCTGTCACATAGACTTAATTTATTCACTTCTTTTCAGTTGAAGTAATTAACTTAACTTGTCTCTTTTTTTTTCCTTTTTCTTTTAACTGTTAGGCAAAATTAATGAGTTTACAGTTTAAAAGGTTTTGAGGATAATATAGCCTCTGAGACAGAAAACTGAGAGACAATAAAGGATTGGATGATATTAACCATTTAATCCCACCACTGTTGCTGGTCATTTTATTTAACTTCCGGAAGTTCAAATTGTGTTGTTTTGGCTTTGGGCAGCTTGGTCACATGACCAGGCTGCTTTACTTCCCAGCTGCACCTCTGGAAGGACAAGTCTGCCTCAAACTTATACACAAAGGAAATAAATAAAATACATGAATTAACTGAAATATTTTGTACATATAGCGGGTATAGATGATGGATGGACGGATGGATTTTGTACATACCTATTTTTAAAGGATCTGCTACTGGTATATATTAGAATTATATGTCTGCAAGCATCTTTTGATCACAAGAATATTAAATGTAAGAATGACAACAACTGTAGAATAACAAGTAGTCATATTGTCAGAAGTTTAGCTGTTTATTTTATTCTCTATACAGCCTAAAACTATCAAAGGTTTTGAATTTCTAGACTTCACAAAAAAACAAAAAACAAAGTGTGGTGTGATACATGCTAAAATGTCACAGCTAAAAAAAGATGTGTTTTTGTTGCTTTTATTTTCTATAGGTGTAAGTAGGTCTAATTGAAGGATCATGTACATTTAGGCTGTGCGGTTTCCCCACGAGCATAGATTGTTGTTGAGTATAAAACATGTATTTTCACTAACATAACCAATGTGAAATGAAAAAAATGATTACCTATTATGTATTCGGAGGGTCTAAGAATTGGAATGGATGCAATTAGTTTGTAGGGAGAAATTTGGGATTAAACTGAGATTCTAGAATCTGTACAGAAAGTGTTGTTTGTTTGTTTTTTTTTAAAGTTTATCAGACACAATACAGCAAAAGAAAAGAAAAAAAAGAATTCATTTGAAGCAAAAAGGAAAAATGTCATCAATTAGAATAACTGAAACCCGTTAGTTCACTGTGGCCATGCAGTTTTCTCAATCGTACATGATCTGGCGGTGATTAAAAACAAAAGTTGCATGTGTGTACGTGAAAGTACACTGTTTAAATTATCATAGGAAACGTGGAGCGTGTCATCTACATGTCTAACACGGATGATGATGAATATGTGGTGTCGCTGCGGCTCAGGAACATCAGTGTGTCATTTTAATTTCCGGCCGCCAGGTGGTGACAGAGATCTGTTCTGGTGTCAGTCCACCGGGGCATTCTGAGTACTGGTTTATACAGGAGCAGCCAGTCCTCAGCTGGTACATGTTATTGATCAGATTCGTGACTGTTTCAGAGAAGTTTCACACTTCTGTGTTTTTATTCTGAACATGTAAGCAGCTGATGAGCTTTGTTTGGCTGGAGTGACATGTGAGGGGGCGTTGCTCATCTGACAGCCGCCCTGAACCCCCTTCAGACTTCCCTTCATCCATCACTCTTGCTGCCATGCTGACACACCCCCTCATCTCCTGTGGACACAGAGATCAGGATAAAGTATAAACGTGTATGCATATGCCCTGAAATCTGACCCATTTATGTAAAACTAACTCTCAGCGAAGAAAAAGCCCAACAGCAGGACAAATTACTCAGCTCATGAGTGTTATTTTCCAGTTTAACCATGATTTAGAGACTTCCACCGACTGCAGCTGTTTGTCCTTCGAAAATATTCATTGCATGAAAGTAAGATTTAGATTTACAACCTTCAGCTGGAAAATATTGGAACAATATGAATAATGCAAATAAAACCAAAGAAAAGTAATTCAGCCAGTTATTTTTTACTTTCTTTTAGATATTTCATGTTTTTTTTTCCTCAACAACTTAACATCATTTGTTAATAATATACATCAGTTTTTACGTTTCAGGCCTGCAATACATGCCAAAAACATTCGGTCAGTAATTATTCTTGCTGGAGTTATTAACATTTTCATGATTTTCTCACACATTTGTTAATAAGGTAGAGATCCTCTGTCCATTTCTGCTTCTCAAATCCAGGCCTTTCATTACTGCCTTTGGACAGAACCAAATCATCATTAAAATCACCTGTTGACGTCACCTGTTTGAAATCAGGAAATATCTTGGGTTCCTGCTGTTTGCAAAGGAATTAATGCTCAAAGTAGGCTACATGTAAAATAATAATAATAAAAAAAGTAAATGCACTTGAAGCATAATTTAATCAATCAGAATGACTCCTCTACTCCTTCTTCCTTCATCTTCCTCCTTTCTCCTCTGCAGCCGTCCCAGTTGTAAGTCTTATACCTTTCTAAATATATCTCTGCCGTGAGCAATTTGGTACCCCCCACCCCCTACCGCATTGATTCTCCTCTTGCATTGATCTGAAATTGTGAGTGATTGTGTGGGCTTCAGTAGAAGTGTGTGTGTGTGTGTGTTTCAACTCAGTAAATTCACTATTTTCTGCTTTTGGATCTCATTGTCCCTTTGGTTCTGCTCTTCAGCTCTAAAACACTTGTAAAAACCCTGAGAGTCTGTAGACGCTCAGTGCTGCTTTCATTGTGTTGCTTTAGCAGGATACATCAATGTTTATATCTTAAATGTGAGCCTCTCGAATCACAATGACTGTTTTGCTTTGCACATGAAAAGAGCCACTGGAGCCAAACCAGCTTTTATCCCACAGTCGATTCCCAGATCCCCTTTTCTTTTAATGAGAATATTCATCATTTGAAGCCCGGGCAGAGTTTACACCTTTGTTTACCAGGATATTAACTACTGCAGAAATTATAATTTGATTTATATCTCCGAATATATCAAATACACACTACCATCCCTTTTTTTTTTTAATCAACCTGTTATTCCAGATTAGGTTATGTTAATAAAAGACCAACAGTGTGTGACTGCAGCACCTTTTATAGCCCTGTTGTATTTTGTGTTTTATACTGCACATTTGACAAACAGTTGTCTGAAGATGATGCACAGTTAATTTCATGATGACTCCTCAGAGAAGGAGGGTTTTTTTCCTCACATTTTTGAATGAAATTGTTACTCTAAAGGCCTTTGCACACCAGATGCATTTGTTCCATGTGATTAATTTTCACCTGCATTTTTGTTCAAGCCTAAATTAAGTCAACACAGGCTTTTTACATCAGTAATGTAATTTGTCTTTCTATTTTTCTTAATAGAGGTAGATTTTTTTGCTTTCAACAGAAAGGCATCTGGTAAATCCCATCTGACCAATCTCAATGTTTCAACCTGGCAGAAGCTAATGTACATGTACCCTGAGAAACACTGTGGGAAAATATATGTGACCATAAAGACACTTGATTTCACAAAGTGTATGGAATAAGGGGAACTAAAGATAATTTTTTTCACCCTAAACTTTGAGCCAAAGTGTAATTTCAGCTAACTATATATACTTTATATACTACTGTTGATCCCCGTTGGGAAATTCATTCTCTGCATTGAACCCAGGTTTTGGGTGCCTTGCTCAGGAGCACCTCATCCATGGATGTGGACATGGGGAAGCACTTGTTCAGGTACTCCCCCCGCCCACATCATTGGTACCGGCCAGGGACTGAACCAGCACCCTCCAGCTAAATATTTATAATGTGATATTTGTAATATTTATATGTTTAACCCCCCTAATGACAAATTGGTTTCAAATTTTCTACATACATTCAAGAAGTTTATAAAGTTTCATAAAACCTCTGAAACTAGCTTCTGTTTGGCAGCCATCTTGAAAAATTACTACCTACTAATGAAGTCTTGTTTAATCATACCAAAGTGCAGATTTTTATCTCAACTGATTTCTGTCATATTGAAGGCATGGTTGGTAGAAGAGGTTGTCCAAATTTCGGCTAAAAGTAGTTTTCTTTACTTAATCCTTTTTGGAAAATGCAGAACATAGAACTTTAATGGGTGAAATAGGCTAGTTGAGTTCGACTTTCTTTTTCTATTTCTTGCCCATACAGCTCCCAAGATTTTATTGAAAATGTAAGTCTTGTAATACTCTAATTATAGTGCCACCTAGAGGATTGTCAGGTAACTATAATGATCAGAAATCTTTTGGGGGTCATGAATACATGTCCCAAACTTAGTGTCTGTACAATGTGTAGCTTTTAGATGGATGGATAATAATCCTCACGAAAACAATGAGGTTTCAGCAGAATCCTGTCAAAAGCCTGTTTCTTAAGTCTTTGCAGGTACTCAACCTCTGATGGATTAAAGAAAACATGTGCTGAGAGCAAGAGGAATTTCTCTCTGCACTGCGTGGCTAGTTGGCAATATCCAGACAAAACGCCAGAGGCAGAAGTTCATTTTTCCCCTCTCACACAACACTCATTGCTGTGCTGTGTGAGAGGCGATCGATGTCCAGGTGATACAGTTCAGATATATGCTGCTGCCGGTGGGGGGATGATTTATGACTGCCGGACCATGGACATGCTGTGTTAGCCTTAGTGTCTGCCACATGTCCTCACATCTGTAGACTGATCAGAGAAATCATATGCAATGTTTCTCTGATTGTGTGTTTTTCCATCTCACAGTTTGAGCCGAGGTAGGGTTAGTTAGGGTTAACACATTACATATGTCGTTTAATGTCTTACATCCTGATGCTGCCTCAGCGCAGTCACCCTATTAACAGTTACATTATGTCACAGCAGAAAAAAATAAAATACACTGGCCAACAGCTGACTTTACTTTGAATTAGTCGAATTGTCACCAAACAAAACTCAAGCCTGTAATTTGAGAACAGCTCCTTGGTTAGTTGCTGGTATTTATATGTATATATGTACACACACATACATATACACATATACATATGCAGTCATATATTTGTCATTTAAAAGTTCCAGTAAGATTTAAGGCAATGTAACAGGAAACTCAGGTCTGGCTCTAAAAGTTCATTGATCCGGGTGTTAAAAATATACAACTTTACAGCAGAAATAAACATGCTAACTAACTAAAAAGCAGATTTGATCTCTGTAGCTAGATTTCACATCTAGCTGAACAGGTGCGGATTTAGATTTATTAATAATTTGAGATGTAGACTTTTGAGTGGCAGCTATGATTAATGGCCAGCAGTCATCCGTTTAGCTATTTAGCATTTTTAGGGAACTTCACATCTGAGCTGTGATTAAAGACCTAACAGGACATAATCATTCATATTTTAAAGACAATATGTGTTGCTGTGTTGTTAATTGCATTAAAAAAACCATCATTAGCCGGAGAGTTGATAAAAAGGGTTATGTTTTGAGTTTTATTTTTGTTTTTGGTTAAAAAAAACGTGAACCAGAAATATTCACTCTAATATGAAGAAGTGATTGTTTCGGTGGAGCTCTGAACCAGTCAACATTTAATTAATTAGCTGGAGGCCAGGCCTTCAGGGTCTGTCATCAGCTGTTTCATTATCATGTATCAATAATATCTGAAACAGATTTCTGATTTGCTGGAATTTGCTCACTAAACTGACTTAGTCGCAATGTGTTTACTTCCTTTTGACCTCAAAGACAGTTAAACAATCAATTGTAAGCTAATTTGCAGAGACTGCAATTTCCAGAATGTAATTATCACATAACAGTGTCATTAAGCAGGGCAAGGGATCGTTCTAAGATCTATAATTTTGAAACTGAAACATTCAATTATGTCTGTTAAGTGTACAAATCAAGTTCCAGGTTCTGGAGCACTATTGGTTTATTTCTGAAAGACATTTATTCTCAGCCATGCATTTAACTAAGTAAGTAAATAAATAAA
>JBAMYA010045300.1:0-11823 GCA_037176975.1 Arrhamphus sclerolepis
AAACCAGAACATAAAATTAACACAAAACAGGGCAGGAAGTAATTCAATACTACCAATATTACCAACTTCCTGTTTTGAATTGGTAGATGCTGATGTGAGTTGTTGGACTGAACTAGCTATATAGCGTGAGTATTATATTGCCAATACGGCATTATTTTATGCTGGAATGTTCATTATGCATGGCTGCAGTTTCCATAGGTGACACAAATGTAGCCAAATATAAAAACAAGCAACCTTATTAGGTGTTTGGAGCCAACGGGGGCAAGGGCATGAGGACTTCATTAAATTAAATGGGAAGACAGAGGACAATGGAAAACAAACAAACACAAAACTCTGGGGAATCTCTCTTGTTTCTGGAAAGCAAACTCCAAAGAAAGGCAGAAAGCCGCAGCAATGACAGACTGCTGAATTCATTGTCTTGGACGAGCGACACTAGTCTGTAATTGAAAATGTCACACTTTTTCAGCTTAATTGAACATCAGGAACTGTTGCATTGATCAGTGGTTTGGTCCTTTCATCCATTTCATTGTGGACACGCATACAAATATATAATATAGGTTTTCATTTTATTTAGCTTTCAAGTAAAATAAATAAACTAGAGAAACTCAATATGCAAAGCGCTAAAACACACACACAAATAATTAACAAATGCCCATCATCCCAAACATGGTGAAATATTGAACCAAGACCTTACTGTAATCAGATTACTGGTCCAACTCAGTAAATGAGTACATTTTATCTTCAGGAAATTACTGCATGATGCAAGGTTATTCAATTTCATGTAATAATACTTTATTAATCCCTAAAAGGAAACTATACTATGGCATTAGAAGGGCAGTCAATCAATACTGTAAAGTCAGTAAAAGAAAAGAAAAAAAAACAAAAGACGATTGGATGAGAGCAGGAATGATCTCCTGTACCCATCTCTACTGCAGCGTACCTAAAGAAGTTTGTCTTAAAACAGTCAATTTTATAATTGCTGTGTTGTATAGAGAATGTGCCACGTCGTCCATTATATTTTGCAACTTATGCAACCTTCTTTACACAATTAGCTCCTGAGCCCCCTGAGCAATCCCAAGCACAGAGCCAGCTTTCTTTATCAGTTTGTTCAGTTTCTGTGAGTCACTGGCTGCCCCCACAAATGAATGCAAATAAACTTTTATTCTCTACAACAGATCTAAAGAAGACATGCAGATGCTGCAACACCGAAGGACCTAAGCATCCCAAAGAAGAAAAGCCCCAGTGTTTCATCTCCTGTCTTGTTTGTTATCCTGATAAATCAAAGGTATCTGCAGTTTTCCTCCACCTTCACATCTTTTCTCTGGATGGAAAATGTGCCCTGTTACTCACGGCCCTCCTAAAATCCACATTTATCTTGTTTGTCTTGCTCGCATTCAAAATGAGATCATTGTTCTTCCATCATTCCATAACGCAGTGCAACAGATCCTTCTGGCCATCAATGACACAGCCCAAAAGAGTCATCCCACTGTTTCTGGAGAGGACAGGTAGGTAATATGACGTGAAATGGCAGTGCACTGAGCTGCTGACCACCCGGCCAGACATGCCACCCTTCAGTCTCACGAACTGTGGACTGCTTCTCAAGCAGTCAATAATCCAGGTGATTGCAGAGAAAACCATCTGTGTATTTTAAAGTTTCTCACAGGGTAGTGCAGGCTGAACAGAGTTAAAAGGACTGGAGAAATCAAAGAAGATAATCCTCTCAGTGCTACCGTCTTTATCCCAATGAGCGTGGGACTGCTAAAGCAGATAAATGATGACACTCCAACCCCATTATGATGAACAACCTGCAGTGGGATTTGGTGTTTATTTGTGTACTTAGACAGGCTAATTAAGTCTCTCCCGGATGTTCATAATGTGTAATGTGGGGGCACCTGGTCTACAGTTTTTGAGGGGAAGTGGGTGAGATCTTTTTTTTTTTTTTTCTTCTTTAAGTGCTGGAACAAGGCAGGATGTCTTCCACACCACTGGAACCATAGTTGTTTTATGACAAGGTCCCACATAGCTAGTCTGCCCAGGTCTTCATATGGATCAACAGTCTCATCATGATTCAATTTCTCCAGCTGCCTCTACACCTTCTGAAGACAGAGAAGATGATTAAGCTGTATTAAGATCCATAACTGAGGTGGAAGATGATCCTGAAGGGGTGTAACACAGAAGCTTTGGGTCCAAAGTGGGATATGATGCTGTCCCTCCTGAGCTGTGTTGACTGAATAATATGTTTAGTTCACTGGTCCAGTCCAGGCTTCCATTAAGCTGATCCCTCTCCTGCTTGAAGCCAGTGCTCTCCTTCGCCTCTGATCACACACATTATCTGCTTGAGCTTGCTCACCACTATTTCTGTGCACTCTTTAGTTTAACTTTAAAGCTGTTTCCACACACTCCATGTATTCCCTCCCTGAAGGCTTATTTCTTCTTGTTCAGCAGCTCTTTCAGGTCACTGGTGTTCCGGCGCCTGTCATTAGAAAAAAGCACGTCACTGTCCTGACCGAATCTGTCACACATTCAGTCATGGCACAGATGTCACTTCCACTTGGTTCACAGAGTGCATCGCACTCTGTAGCCCCAAAGCACCCCTGCAGAATTTTGTCAGCATCCTGTGACCACCTCCTCACAGCTCTTTTGGTCGCAGGTTCCGTCTGAACAGAATGTTTGTGGGTGGAGGTGAGAAGTGCCAGATTATGATCTTCTTCATCGATGTAAAGATGGGCAGAGAAGCTGAATCCATCTCCAGCATTTTTAATAGAACAAATGCAGTGTTTTACTTTCGCTTGTGGAACACTCGACAAAAACTCTTGAAAAGTTTTAAGTGTAGCAGAGAACGAACGAGCGAGCGAGAGAGAGAGAGAGAGGGTAAGCTGTGGCTGAAATCTCCAAGGATGAATCCACAGGGGAGAACTGTTCCTCAACAACTGAGCTCGTGACGTCACATAAAGTGTCAGCAACGGTTGACGGCGAGATACACGCCGCTCCAAAAATAACATCAAGCGAACTCTCTTGTTAGATAATAGAGATGGGAACTCACAGCTAGCTGCTCAGTATCTGTGGTGCAGGGGCACTCTGTCGCTGTGACAGCCCTAAAAGCTGGAAAGAGAAGCAATGGAGGAAGGAAAACTGTCCCAGCAGTCATGTCTCAGTTTAGTACATATTACTGCATTCTTGATAATCCTTCAGTTTCCTCTTCAGTAGTCAAACGTTCAGTCATCATATCTGCCAGTGATCTTCCATTCCCCATGATGATCAACTGGGAAATGAAAATTTAAACTTTCTCATCCTCTGTATACACTTTGCTCCAACTCTACAAACAGATGTTGTGGAAACTGTGGAAATTTAGCTTCTGGTCTGGGTTTTTGTTGGGAAAGCTTCGGAAAGCTCAATCGCTTCTGCAAGTAAACAACTTTCCCATTTTTATAATTATTTTATAATTAAGAGATATCAAAAAGAAAAGAAAAAAGTAGCAAATATATCAGTGAAACTCCTAAATATAAATATACAAAACCAGTCTCTTCAAGAAAACAACTCATTAAAAGAAAAAAATATAAATACAACACATACAAAGGCATATAACATGACAGGAGTGACTGTAATAAGCTATGAGAACATGTGACTTAAACTATGTTAAGCATAATATGTGTAGTAAATATGATTATGAAGAATATCTATTAAATAACATTTTAGCTGAAGATATGATAGTAAACTAAATATTAATATTGGAATATGCTAAAAAGTAGGAATATTCTGCAATGGAAGAAAATGAAAGAAAGAAAAAGAAAAGATTTAGGTTAAATAATTTGCTCCTTACAATCTTTTATTCTGGAATTTCTATTTTCTTGTTAGTGATATAAAGGCTCACAACTAAAGTTATTTAAAAAAAGGGATTTATATCAGCATCTTTAGGAATACTGGTAAAGAGAGGAAGAAAAACCCTTATATCATAAGTGATAACAATTACTAACTAATGCACCAATATTTCTGGTGTTATTTTACATTTAAGGTAGAATTATCTGGGTGAACATGTGCATGTGTCTATCCAGGCTGGAACCAGTCTCTTACCCAATGACAGCTGGGATGGGTTCCAGCACCCTGGCGACTCTGAACAGTTTGAACTCAGTATAGAAGATGCATGGATGACAAACAAAGCTGTTTTTTTTTTGTTTTTTTGTTTTTTTTTGTGGGATAAATGTGTAATATTTAATTCTGATGGATGCAAAGCTACAGTTATTAAAAAATAAGAATAAGAATAAAGTAAGAGGCCTTAAACATGAGGTAGATATATACTGGGGTGAACAACAACACACAGGACATTATTTATGAAACATAAGCAAAGTTAAAATGCAGAAGCAATGTGTGAAAAACTGATTACGCTGCATGATTAAATCGCTTCAGAAACACTGTTTGCTGCAATAACTTGAATTGTTTTCTTCATGATACTATCAGTCTCTCACATCATTGAAGAAAAATCTCTTTTTTCTTTTCAAAATGATGCTTTAATTCATTAAACATTTGTCCTGCTGAAGTGTTGAATTCAGGTCAGGACTTTTTAACATCTTGATTCATTTCTTTTTCAACCACTTTGCTGTAGATTCGTTGATATGATTGAGATCAGTGTCCTGTTGCATGACCCAGTTCCAACAAGCTTCATCTTATAGACAGATGGCCTCACGTCTGACAGTAGAATACGGTGGTATTCAGAGGTTACAGACCGCGGTTGACTCAGTGGCTGAAAAGTGTTACAGAAGGCCGAATTATAAAACCTTTCTCTACTGTGCTCGACAGCTGGTGTGATGCTTGTGTTAATATGCAGCGCTGTATCTTATGGCCAAAAAAAAAAGTCTCCATTTTGGATTTTGTACCAGAGTTCTTGTGATTTGTGCTGCTGTAACCTTCCAGACTTAAAAAAAGTTCTCTTCTTTTCTTATAGGGAAAAGACACAGTCCACCTGTGAAGCCTCAACTGTCTCGAATATTTTTCTACTTGTGGATGATTGTCTTGAATACTTTAGATGAGTAAACTGCCAAAACTTCTGCTTTCATAGATGTCTGCTGATGATCAGTTCATCAAGTGCATTTTGACTGGCAGCACCTGGCTGCTATTTACACTCTTAATTCTACAGTATGGGTGTGTGTGTTATGTTAAATAACATGGCCATTAAGTAGTAAAAGACCTGAATTACATAGTTCATCTGTCTACAGTCTAAATGTTTGCATCTGTAAGCACATATATATAAAAATAACATTATTTACTTAAATGACTGTTTCTTCTTGATGCTATGAACCATAAAAACAAAAGGAACATTCAAATATATCAACATTTTCAATTTAAGGAGCTGATGAAGGTACGGAAGAATAGAATATGCATCATAATGCATACGTGATAAGTCATATTGTGTGATAAGTGATCTAACATTACTTGACTGTGTTTAACAAAAAGGCAAATCTGTAACGCCAGCAGTCATGGAGCAGAAAAGGAGCAGCGGCTTTCAAGAAACTTCTCACAGATAGCTTTATCAGCTGTGTAATGTGTTGTAAGGGCTTTCGACTCTAACCCCTAGGAAAGCTTCGCTAAACACAAACCAGGAGGTGTTGAGCCTGTGCCCTGACTGGCAAACATAGTCTTATATGCACATTAATTCTCACCCCATAACACTTCCCACTCCCTGCCAAGCCCATCTGCCTGCAAAGATGGCCTCCATGAATTTTAAAATTTCATCTGAAGGGCTATATAACTTTCTGCAAATATAGGTTTTAAAACATGACCCCCTCGCTTTAGCATTTGGCTTTCTGTGCTGATATCATATTTTTAGTATTAAGAGTTCAAACCTTAAAAAAAGTAAATAAATCTACCATTATGATAAGATGTTGGGTTGTATCCCTTCATTTGAATATTTTGACACACAGAAAAGAAAAAAAACTGAGCACAAATGATTGACGTCTGAGTACCATGCCATTCTGTTGACTCGCGTCATAAAATAAATGTTTATGTTCCTGAACCTCCGTGTTAAACTTGAAAATATTACAGGTATCGGAGGCTTTAGAAGAAAAGAAAAGAAAAAAAAAGCTGAAACCTTCAAAAGGAGTGGCTTTTTGTAAGAATGCAAAACATGACTTTCTCCGTCAAAGTGCCAAAGGTCTGCAAGGACTTCTACCTGATGTCAACCCCGCTGGGGTCTGCTTTCTGACAGCGCTCACAGAAGTAAGTCATCCTGCCATTGTCTCCGAGACGACAGACCGCGATGACATGAGAGCACTGGCCACACTGGGGACGCTTGTAGACTTTGTAATGTTTGTGGAGAGCAGAGCCAGATTTGCGACACTAAGAGATGAGAAGAGCAGAGAAATATTAGTATACAAAGAAAAATGGGTGACCAATAGAGCAGGATTAAATAAAAAATAAATAATTCACTCACACTTTCTTCCTAGTCTACTATTTATGATGGTTTATTTTATCCTTTGTCTAGATACAGGGACATGAATTTATGACTTTTGTGCTCCTTTCATGGTCAAACACAGTTTTAAGTTAATCTGCTACAGTATGTAGCTCTGAATGAGATGAATGTGATGCCACATCCTGAAAATAAAAGATATAAACAGTGATATGAACCTATTCAGATTTCCAAGGTCTAATGCGGTACACAGTTCATTTAACATTTCATATACAGTATAAAGAACTAGCCTTGTAAAACAGAAGGGTGAAATCTCGAGTCATCTTCACCAAATGGTGGATGTGCTCATCCTTCAGCTGCTGAATCTGAGAATCAAGCAGTATTTAGTTACAGTCTGAATGTCGGGCTGAATAAACATTATTTAAGGGTGAAAAGGGTTTAACAGTAAGTAAGTCATTCCAATAAATTACAGTATGAAACAAGGGAACCGGCTGACGTGAATAAAGAACGTGAAATGAAAACAGCCACATGCTTAGAGAGTCGCATTAACAAATGTTATTCGTGACATATTCACTGACATCTCAGTGTACACGCTACTGATCTAACCGTCATGTTATTCTGTAATAAAACATGTATTCAAGGCCATGTTTCTAAGCAATGATCATATTACTCCTGTGAAAACTGCTAATGCTCATGTTCCACTGAAAACATGTGAGAGAATCATTGAAAAAGTTAGGGTCACACAAAAAATTAATTACAAGTTGCCTTTGAAATCTATAAAATGCTCTATGTTTTAATAATGTCATAAAAATCACATTTTTCAGTTGATTAGCAATGATCAGAGTAAGCCTGCGTTCTTGTTCTCTTCAACTGATCAATTCATTAATCCCTGCAAATTAAACTCCCCCTTAAGTTCCCTTCGCAAGAAAATGTAATGAATTTGAATTTCTGAAGGGTAGAGGGCCACCACGTCAAAGTTTTCTATGTGATGTCAGAATCAAAGGGTGCATGTGATGACTGACGGAGGTCTGCTGTCACCCTCCCTGCAGTCAGGACTAAAGCATTCCTGCATCCCGGTTGATTACTATTCATCTGTTTTTGTGTGTACATGTAACTTCTTGTGCAGCTCACCACACGTGCATCTGCTAGACAGCTTTTCAGAAACTAACTTCACCTATGCTTTCATATGTTACTCTTTTGTGTTGTTTGCGTTGCCTCGTTTTCTCTTTGCCTTTAATTATGAGTCATAGTCTTCAATATACTACCAGTTAGAGTTTACATGCCATGAGATGGGTAATAAGAATAAGAAACTGTTGTTTGCTGTTGTTTCTTTTGATTTTTTCCCTCCACTCCTCCTCTCCCATAAATATTCAGCATTCCCAGCCGAAGAAAGATCCAAAAGTCTTACATCAATGTTTTGGTCTGATATGCTCATATGTTCTAAAGAAGAAGTCAACATTGCAGAACAAAGCCAAAGTATTCATAGTATTCATATTGCAGTGTCATAACAGCAATAGGGGGCTGTTTGAAAACGATATTTTTATTCAGCATTTTGCTTATTAAAACATTCCCTAAAGAGCTGAATAAAGGATTTGATTTTAACATTTTATCTGATCATTTCTAAATCAGGATAAGATGTTTTATTGAGCTTTATTTATTTTCTTTTTAATCTAAGGTATAATTAAGTAGGAAAATACCCTCGACTCCCAATAAAGACCATGTGCATTCATGAAAATGTTTCCTTTTAAATTTGTGCCGCAATGCGTTTTATTTGTCTTATCCCTACATCACCTTGCTCATTTCAAAGCCCCCTTCAGTGACAACAGCTTTTACTTCTTCTGTGAGAGTTGCCTTGCATTTTTACCCTCATTTTTTATTCCTCTGCTGAACACAATCCATCATCTTTTCCATACCTTCACGGTTGGGTGGAGGCCCGAGTCAAAGAGGGCTTCGTTTTTAATGATGTTGCCGACTCCTGGCATGACGGCTTGGTCGAGGAGAACGTCACAGAGCATCCTGTTTCTCTGGCTCTTCACGGCCTCCTCAGAGCGGGAGAAACTGAACTTGGAGGAGCACACGTCCAGACTCTCCATGGCCCTGACCCTCTGCTCGCAATCTTCAGTCAGCCTGCGAGCACACAGGAGAATTCGGAAAATATATGACCACTTCTGTTTTGGTTTCTTCGTTATGAGATTCGACGGCATAGATTAAATTTTCAGGCAGTACAAATCAATGCTTGTCTGGCAACTCAAGCTTATTTCAAGACCCTACAGGTCATCATCAGGACAAATGCTGAGCAAAAAGACAACATTTGTCAAGCAGTAATTGCCAGTGTCTTCAGACACGGCCTAATGTAGGACATACTCACTGAATCAGACTCATACCCCAAGGTGAACCCCTGTCACCTCAATCCATCTTCGCTAGGTTAGTGTCCCCATTACCTTGTTTCTACAGTGCTGTCATAGAAGCCCACAGTGTTGTTGGTCAGGTGTATTTCCAGCACTGGTGGGGAGCCCGTTCTAACCTTCCTCTCAGCAGGATTTATGCGTATTGATCCATTCATACCGAAGTGGACTCTAGAAGATGAGTGTGACAGACAGAAGAGATTAAATTAATTTCAAGACTGCACATCTCAACTGCTGTAATTCGAGACTTGACAAAATTAGGAACAGAGAGGTGGAAGTATCATCAGTGCTGCACCACATTTAAACATTTGTAAATCACCCAGTCAAATAATGAGAAAATGTATTTGATCATTAAAATAAAACAGAGTTTATGAATGACTTAATTAATTAAATAAATAAATAATCAGATATAAATTGTCTATGTGAGGTTAACTTTTACTAAGGCATCTTTGTCCAGAATAATCCCAGCTTAATTAAATACATAGATGATAAATAAAAATAAAAACATGACACATTTGCATTCATTTTGTATTTCTTCCAATTTATCAGTGTTATTATTTTGTTTGTTTGTTTATTTATTTTCTTTAATTGATTTGATGTTTTGTTCATCGCTGAGAAGAAAAGTTACTGAAATGGGCATCCGCTGCCAAAAGTGAATAGCATTTTGGCTAAATCAGCACATAGCACTTGT
This sequence comes from Arrhamphus sclerolepis, assembly GCA_037176975.1. Taxonomy (NCBI): domain Eukaryota; kingdom Metazoa; phylum Chordata; class Actinopteri; order Beloniformes; family Hemiramphidae; genus Arrhamphus; species Arrhamphus sclerolepis. The sequence goes on from JBAMYA010045300.1 coordinate 9,497, forward strand.
ATAGTATTCAGCTTTGAAAACAGCCAGTTTGCCTTCAGTGTATAACTACTTTGAAGTTTGATCAGCTCCATTTGGACATTGTTAGGTGCTCTTTCATTGCCAACTCTAAATGGATTATTGACAAGTACAAACTTAATTCTCTGGACTCCAAAGTCAACAAAATGCTGTGTGGGTCTAGCACAATGCATACACCTTTTGTTTTGTTTTGTTTATTTGTTTGTTTTCTTGAGAAAGAAAGTTTAATGAGAAACACAGCAATAAAGACCTGGTCTGTAATGGACAAACTTCACATTTCTGCTGAAATACACAGATAGAAGGGCAGGGAGGCTTTGATTGGTTATTCCAGTGCAACCTGGGATTTGTAGTATTAATGCTTGAAGTACTACTTACTGGTGGGCCACCAATGGAAAAACACGAGCTATAATCCTTCCAGCTAAATGTAAGAGTTAATCTAAATATTATTTAATACTAACAATGTAGTTGTAACTGCTGTATTTGCTGTGCTTATTAGCCCTTTCAGGTTGGAACTGCCAGGCAGGAGGCCTGGAGGAAAACCAATGAGATTTATGGATGTAGTGAAAGAGGACATGAAGTTAGTTGGTGTGAGAGAAGAGTTTGCAGAGGACAGGGTTAGATGGAGATGGCTGAGTCGCTGTGGCGACCCCTGAGGATGAAGAGCTTATTAGCATTTCAGGACCAATGATGAGATTCCATTTTTGGCCATATAGTATTTTTATTTTACTTATTTATTTTTTATGTGTGTGTATGTGTATATAGGCATATGGTTTTATGATGAATAAATATACTATTTCCTAAATATACTATGGCTGTACTATTGTTTTTTATCCTTTCTCCAAAAACAGGTTCACATTGAGAATTACAATTACAAGCTGACCCATAACCCATGTAATCAATATCAATATTATTATCCCTTTTAAATATTAAGGATAAACAAAAAGAAAACCCAAGGTTTAATTTAATACCAGCTTACAGACAACAGATGGATTGGATATGAATCTAATATATCTCCCTCTGTCAACCTTAAGCTATGCTGTCACAGCAAACATTTGAACTCAAACATTATTTGACACATCATCAAAGCTCCAAACTACAAATAGTCAAAACTTACAAGCATTCATATAGTCACTGTATTTTATAAATGTAAAGGCAGAAACTGTAAAAAGTACAGCATCCAAAAAAAAAAGAAAGAAATTTTTTTTAAAATGAGGTCTAATTGTGTTATGAATTGAGCTGTTAAAAAGTATGACTAAGCTAGTAGCACACAAATGTTCTAGAACATGGAGTCAGTAACAAACAGGGCAGGTTGGAAAAAGTATGTGAACCTCTGAGGACTTGTCCAGTTGCCATGGGAAACCAGATGTTCCAGATAAGGAAACGACGACACATATGTTTACAGAGGAGATTACAGTGTAATCAATGACTGAATGGTGCATGGGTCCTGTGGTTGCCAAATATATATCTCATCACCACCGTGCTTGACAGTTGCTATGAAGTATTTAATTTCATGTTCACAAAATGTAGTTCTGACTATGTATTATTGAATTATTTTTTTGTCCAAAGGACATAGTACCAGAACTCTTATGATTTGTTAAAGTGCCTTTTTTGCAACCCCCAACCGTATTGCATGTTCTATTCACACACAAAAAAAAAACCAAACGAAAAAAAAACTTTCTCATGGCAACTCTTCTACTTATTCTGTCACTTTTTTTTTCTCAACTGTGCTGTCATGAACTTTGACTGTACCGTCTGAGATGGAGTTATTTATTTATTTATTTAAAACAACTCCTCTGCATGGTCTGATATTGAGATCAACTAACTGGAACATCGCCCCCTAAAAAGACTGGCAGCTGTCTCAAAAGTTTTCCACATGTGAATGATCTTTCCCAGTTGGATGATGTTTTCTTCTATTTTTTTTTTTTTTTTGGACATAACGGTATAGCCTTCCACATATACAGTGGGGCAAACAAGTATTTAATCAGCCATTAATTGTGCAAGTTCTCCCACTTAAAAAGATGAGAGGCCTGTAATTTTCATCATACGTATACCTCAACTATGAGAGACAAGATGAATATTTGGTCACCTACAAACAAGCCAGATTTCTGGCTCTCACAGACCTGGAACTTCTTCTGTAAGAGGCTCCTCTGTCCTCCACTTGTTACCTATATGAATGGCATCTGTTTAAACTGGTAACCAGTATAAAAGACACCTGTCCACAATCTCAAACAGTCCCACTCCAAACTCCACTATGGCCAAGACCAAAGAGCTGTCAAAGGACACCAGAAACCAAATTGTAGACCTGCACCAGG
>JBAMYA010045301.1:0-11821 GCA_037176975.1 Arrhamphus sclerolepis
ACCAAAAGTGTCTGACAGCAAAGTTGGATGAGGCTCAAATTTGAATTTAATGGTACGAAACTCTTTTGTGGAGTTACTCCCCATCTCCCTTCTTGTTGAAAATGTTTGATGATGTGAGACAGTTGCAGATTATCAAAAACATAGAATTTTAAAAGCTAGATATTAGCACAGTTTTGTTCAGGATTCAGACTAATGCTAATGCTAATGTTAACGCTATCAGTAGTCAGCCTTTATTGTAAAACTTCTCCACTTTGCACAGTGGACTAATATGCAGTAAATGCATATTCTGAAGGGTGACTGCACTTAGCGCTAATCATTTGGTCATTTGGATACCAGGAATTTGTGCTAATATGCTTATGCAAATAAAATCATGGTAAAATCTTTGTCAGAGTGAAAAGACCGATAGCTCTAATACTGGAGAGTTTTTCTCGTATTTAAAGTAAGAAAAATAAATGAAGTTCTACCGAACAAAGTAGGTTTCTGACTAATACACATGATATTTGAACACGCAGTGACAGCACAAGCATGTGCACATAATGTACTGGAGGAATTAGTCATATTTGCTCCAGCGAGAAGTCTAACCTCTGCTTTGTGCTGCCCCTCTGCACCATGGCTCTGCTTTCCTTCCATGTCTGCCAACTTCAGTTTCAGGTAGGACACCTCCCCCAAAAGACTCTGCTTCTGGCTCTCCAGTGACGTTCTGTGCAGGAGCTCCTGTCATCAACAACTGACAGCATGAGCATGAAGCAACACAAAGACAAATACAAATACATTCTCCCAGCATTTATACGCATGACACAACACTTACTTTACAAAGGCAACATTGGGTATGAGGCACAGCAAGCTACCAGTTCTGTAATGCAAGTCCCCTCACACAAACCCTGCTGGTTTCAGAAGCTGTTTGAGTGGCTAAATATACACAACCCATGACCACTATTTATAATGTCTATTTCACAGCTCACTCAAAGTGCATAGCAGTTGGGAGGAGGGGGTGAAAGAGGGGGGTAAAAAGCATGCAAAACATTCATAGATGGAACGTCAGAAAAACTTTGACAGGTGCATTTCGTAGTTCTGTGTATGTGAACGACTGCCAATCAAACCAGGTGCTGAGGGAGATTACAGCTAAATAGCTCTGTAATATAATCCTGAAAGGATGACATCTATCAGAATTAAACCAGACTGTGCTGGCAGATGCAATACCAATTTGGTTGATGTCAAGCAGGTGCTGAATCACTTAACGCTCAAAAATAAGCATAAAAACTGTACATATGGATACAACCATTTTTAACCTCTGGCGTTGGAAAATAGCTGGGCTTCTCCTAGAGTGTTCATGGAAAATATTAGTTCTTTGTCACCAGGAAGAGATTTACAGCTCAGTTCCAAAGCCTCATAATGACCATGTCTCCAAAAATCCAGACCTAGCTGCACTTTGATAATATCCGTGCATACACAATTGCACATAAAAGCAGAAGTTACAAATTCACGGCTTGTCAGAAATTTGTCAAAAGACCCTGAAACAGTCAAGCGCAGCACTTGCAAGGGTCACAGCATAAGAGTAAGAATTAATACCTGGTTGATCATCCAGTATCTGCCTGCAGCAAAACATATATTCCCCTCATGAATACAACAGTTTCAAGTGTGTTGTAGTTTCAGTAAGTTAAACTTTTACACATCCATTCTATTCAGTGTAAAGTTTCTGATGAGAAATCTAAAGCAAACAACTGAAAGATGACATGCACGCCCAGTTCTTACAGAAGCGCCACCCGTCTCTTTCTCCCTCCCATTTCTCCACCTTTTACAGCTATTTCACTCCTCCTCATCTGTTCTTTTCTCCCTCCCACTGTTGTCCTCCCCAGTCTTTCTCTTCCTCTGTGGAAACCTTCACAGGAGTTATGGTGTTTGCAGGTTGGGGGTGTATCTAATTATTCAACAGCCTCCTGCCAAGACAGACTAGTCTGGCCCTGCATAAACCAGACATACTCTCTGAAGGAGAAACTATGGAATGAGTCTGATATATCCCAAATATTTTGGTTGTCAAGGTAATCTCCAACTTCATTCACTGGAATCTGGAGAAGGAATTTCTTCTCTGGAAGCAAAACTCATCCTGGGTTACATTCTCCAGTATATGAGAAAAGCATGGTCTTGCAGAAGTAATATTTAAAAGGTAAATGGACAAACTGAGGCCCGGTCACATGTTCTTTTTAAATGAACAATAATATTGATGTAGCAGTCCTGCATTACTGCTGGTGGAAGTCAGACTTTCCTGACTTTGGTCCAGGAAAAAAAATCAAGTATGTGGTGCTGAGACAGTTCAGGTTTTTTTTTCTTTACTTTTTGAGCAATTCAACTTAATCTGAGGTCAGTGAAGACAAGTACCTGCTGTAGCATCTCCTCTGTGCAGTTTAGTTTGTGCTGATGCTCCATCAAAGAACTCTCTAGGTCGTTGATTTTCACTCCCTGAGCCTCCACTTGGTCTGTCAGCACACTCACCTGTGTGCATTTGTACAGGTGAACAGAATGGTTAGAGAAGAGAATTATCATTATTATTATTTTCTAAACAGAGCTTAATCAATATTTATTTTAAGATTTCTCCTCATAATTACACCCTACCCTGGGTTAACCTCTACGATGAGTTTTTCTTTCATTCATTTATATCAACCTTTTTCAGTCTAACTTTTGTCTTTACTGAATATTCCACATCTATAACAGATAAAATAGTTCAATTTCCTCAGAAGAATAAAAGGAGGGATTTCTTTTGTGTTTCACCAGGTGTTTGGAAAAGTTCAGTATCTCCATCCATGACAGCAGAGCACATGCAGTTAAAATAGAGATCTGCATTTGAAACTTAAAGCCACCAAAAACAAATACTAATAATAATTACATGCTAAAAGGCAGCTCTCTCCAGCCTACTAGAGCAGATTCTCCAGAGAATCATTTTATGTGAAGCCTGAAGAAACCAACGGGTCACCTGCTGTCTGTCACACACAAACGCACCTTCATGCAGCTGGTGGTGCTGCCTCAACCTGTCCACAACACACTAGCTCAGCAGCCCTGAGTTGCTTAACACACACCTACAGATATAAGTCACAGACACAGCTCATCAGTCAAAACAAGACATTCTGGTGTTGTAAGAGCACCTAATCCACTTTTTAACAGTTACTTTACCGAAACGGTGACACAGAAACAATTACGCAACAATTGTAAGGCAATACTGCAATACACCTTTGTCCTTTCCTGTCCTCGCCTCTCTTCTCTAAACCCCCTACGTGATATGTGCATTGTTTAAAATCAATCCCCACTTTCAGTCTGCTTTGTTTACAGAGTTGCTTTATATTCAACAGGATCCTTGAAACAAAATCCCACCTGCAGAATTAGTGACTCTTTGTCTCCTTCCAGACGTGATAACCGCTCCTGGTAGGACTCACCGTTAGTGTTTGAGCGGAGGTTTTCCTGCAGAATAGAGGTCACCTCTTAAGTTCTGTTTGCAAGCTGTTATTACAGAACAGTTTCCCAGTGGATCAAGTTTTGGTTGCAGCCTCGGGCACATAAACACATATGGATGTAAACACATGCACACAATTCAGAAACGTCTGTAACAGTGTTGTGTGTGGAGTCTGTAAGAGGTTTAAAGGTCTTAATCCAATGCTAAAAGTTGCGTACAACTATTTATACAAGCTGATTAGTGGGTGAAAAAGTGTCAGCTGAGTTGTTTGTCCATGTTGTCAGGAAAATTACTGTGCTAGCACTGTGTGAAAATAAAGTGTCTCCAAATCAGCTCCAGTTTCTCAGAGAATCAAGTCTTTAAACCACAGCCCGGTGTGCATTGTCCTTGATAAATATTTCCTTATTGTTCCATCTCCTCTAAGCCATAGGATCAAATCTCAACAAAAGGAAAGCTCCTCTGGCTCTGTGATTTTACCTACCCAAATGCATAGTTGAGCCTCTTAGGGACTTTTTCCTGCATTATTAACGAAGCAAGACAGTTAATTCTTTATTTAATTTTATGTTTTTGTCGTGTAACAGTTCATAGTTAAATAATTATGTCAATTCCAGTAATGGCTGACATGACCCAAATAAGACCACCCCTTCCTAAAATATACTAATCTATGTGTTAAGCCAGTCAACTAGTGGTCTCCTCTAATGGGCTGCCAAATGACATAAGAAGCAGTGCATCCTATTTGATTAGCTCAGCGATGAAGGTGATTTTAATATGTAGTACTGGCATGTTAGACATCCATCAGCCATTTGCAATGGCTTGGAGACGAGTTGGCAAACATCTTTGACATGTCTTTGACTATCATATTTAAAGACCAACTGTCAGCGTCAATTATTTATGACAAAATAACCCATATCATGTGGATCACATTCATTTTCTAGGGAAAGCAAGGAGGCAATTTCATTAAGCATCTCTAGAAGGCAGGGCACCTGGACAGAGTATGTGAAAACTTTGTGCTGTCATGAAAACTATGTAGGAGAATTAGATGGTGGCCATTGCCGATCTCCTACTTGCTTATGATCCCCTGCTAAAAATTGAAATAAATAAATAAATACAATTGAAGCACACACCTCCAGGACATGCCAGGGGAGTGACATCAATCATGGTATAATGGAGAAGTGGCCTGCATGCTAACATGCCAATCACCTATTTGCCTCACTTCCTCTAGTTCCATGTGTGAGTTGTTGAACAACTGCCATTCCTCAGCAGCATTAAGGCTATGCACATAGAGTGCATGACAGAAGTAACAAAAAAAAAAGAAAAAGCTAATTTGAGTCATAAATAATGATTAGCTTTAGCAGATTTTTATTTATTTATTTTTTTAATAATGTGAAGTTTCATTTTCTTTCCATAGTCTTGGAGAACAATCTGGACAAACTAGACATTAACTAGAAATAATGTGGTTTATCACCAAGTGAGCTTATTGGGTCTGGTGAAACTGATCAAGTTTCACCAACTGGCTGTGATGATAGTATGAAATCAAACTTTATGTATATTACATCAAAAATCTATAATCTGAAGTCATAAATTGTTGGGTTCAGCTTTTCTTTATCTGGCTGATTTTCAGTTATTTTATTACATTTCACTGCTGCAAATTAGAACTTGTATTTTTTATTATTTATTCATCTTTCTATTCTAATCTTTTTTTCACAGTTCTATCTTGATAGTATAATGTGTACTAAAAATGTTTTAGTAAATAAACAGTATTTAAAGACTGGTGTTCTTCTGCACACTGCCATGAAGATTAGTAATGTCACTGGCAAAATAATATTATTTTTCCAGCTGCTCCTGAGTATTAAAACCCAATAAAGGCTGTGTAAACTAATCACTTCTTAATTGCAGCAAGATGGCAGGAACTTCATGAAGAGTCTCTGTAGATTAAAGTGGTTTAAAATCATGCAGTGTGACAGCAGTCTCACATGTAGTTGAATCCACAGAAAACAATCTCAGCATCCATGTACATCCTTTCACCGTTCTCCTCCACAATTTATGACCAGTTTGAGGGATAAAGAAATACTTCACTACCCTGCTAAAAATGCAAAGAATATCATTGAACTTCCAGCAAACAGCTGTGTTTTAAGTCAAACCAAAAAACAAATTAAAGGTGTAATGTGCAGAACATCTGCAAAAGAAAAGGGCAAGCATGTCTGTACCCAAATAATATCAAAACATTCTCCATTCCTCGAGGAGCATGTGTCTAAAAGAATGCACGTGTTCAATGCTCTGCAGCATCCCTTCAGATGAAAAACAAATCTTGTCTTCCTCCGAAATTATCTACTCTGGCATCTGTAATTACAGTGAAAATGCAACAAAATGAAGGAAAAGGCAAAGCAGCTGTGGTGCAGTGTAAAGGTACGAGGAGTAGACATGCAAGTGGGGAATGTCTTACCTTTCTGAGCCAGGCAAAATGTTTGTAGAAATCAATATGATATTCCATTCTGCAGGCCCATGGCTTTTAAAGTCAGAGAGAATTTAGCCAGTGCTATAAAACACCACGGAAGATGAAGCACAGAATCCAGAGCAAAACAAAACAATAGCTGTTAGCTGCTTACTACACACACTAGACACTTTCTTTTAAAGACACCCCATATTGCAGCTGTAGAGTGTGCAGAAGAGATCTTGATCCGTGTGGTTGGCAGTCTGGTCTGCCTGAGACTTTCAGAGCTGAGATGAATAAGTCAAACTATGCCAGTTGGCTGTACTCCCTTTCTTTCTTCCACCACCCCCACCCCCTTTTCTTTTTTCTACTTTTTCTCAACTGCCCCCTTTTCCTCCTTCTGATTCCCTCTCATACATACATACATACATACATACATACATACACAAGCTGCTTCCCTGTTTAACACATCTCTGCATTTTTCTGGATATCATCAAGATCTTCCTTGTTTTTCTCTCCTATACCTTCCTCCCTTCTTCTGTCTTTCTCTCTGTGTCTGTGTCAAGCCCTCTCAGACAAATTCATTTTGTGAGGCTTCCTAAAGGGGAACATGGGAGAGAGATTTTTTTTTTTTTTTTCTGGTAGCACATGCTTGTCAGATGTGGTGCATGGCAGTGTAAGCAAAGAGGGAGGTTGTGGAAGAGAGTGAAGGGGAAAGTTGATGGTATAAAATCTAAGAACATGAATGAAATAGGACAAGCACTTACTGTAGCTTACCTGGAGCATTCAAATAAACTACCTTTGCTGACAAGGAAATGAAGGCTCAAAGGGAGAGGCCAGTGAAAATGCAGAGAAACTGCTTGCATTTTAAACAGGAGCTCTGGATCTCATTACTGGTGCCATTTGCTATAGATCCTGCTCTCAGCTCACTTCTTAGCAGACAGGAAAACAGCCTTGCAGAGGTTTATGACCAGGATCAAAGACCACCAAATCACGCAACTCATAAAACTCATGGGCCCAGTAGTATTAGACTGTGACAGACTAATGGTATACGCATGAGCACTATTCTCTACCAGAACCCTTTACCGCACATAGTAGTTTGGATGTTTTAGATGTGGATATGAAATTTTCAGGCTGTTATACAACACTGTTAAGGTCATAATTTCATCCATGGGGAAGAGGAGAAAGCCTTCAGATGTCAGAGAAAGATTACTTACCTCATTTTGTTCCAGCCATTTTAGTATAACCTTTGCTGTATCACTGGAGACCTGTTTCCTCACAGCGTCCTGGTCTTCCTCACTCTCCTGGGCCTCCAGCACAGCCCTGAGGGCCTCAGCCAACCTAAGGGCCTTGAGATCGGAGTCCACAGGTGGGGGGAGGGGCTGGTAATCTTGGCCATCTAACTGCAAAGCACTGAACAGACCGTCATCCAACTTGCCTTGAGGAAGAAAAACAGGAAAAAAAATTTTTTAAACATATGATTTAGTCAAAGTATGTGATCATTATTGCATTCCACTAATTTATGGCTACTTCTTTATTTCTACTGTGTAAACAACTAAGTAAGAAGTGACAGGCAAGTGGCTGGAAAGTAACAGCAGTACCAGGAGTACCCTCTTGGGAGCACTGTTTCACTCCAGTGTGGCCCACTAGATGGAAATAGCATTTGGAGCGTGGTTTCTGGAATCCACAAATTAAAGGTTAAGCTTGTAGAAGTAGTTACTGTAATCACCATGTCTAAGCTTCAAAAAGTGCTTTTCATACATGCTATATGAAGTTAAATAAAAGGACACAGTGATTCAGCATTGTGAATATGTGGATAGTTTTATATTTTATATTATTGAATTTACATGATAGTCCTATTGTCACTGACCATGAATAATTTTTTTAGTTGTTGTTGGTGTAATCATTTATAACTGATGTACAGTATGACCGGGCTGTCATGTCTATTGTTGGAACTTTGTCTTTTGACCCTGTGCTTCAACACTACTGTGGTTATGAAGAAGAGAATGAACTAGCATGTATCACCTTTGCTCAAAATACTGCAAGAAAGATTGTGGAGGGTAAATCAGTTCATGTTGATCTTGCAGAGAAGTAAGCCTCTAATTGTTTGTAAAATCTGCCACACTCAAAGTACTACTTAGGAAAGATGAATAATGCAATATATGTATATGTATTTGATGTTCAGCAGTGAAATCATGTGGCCGGTGCTGGTCATATGAAAGCCTGCAATTACAAACTGGGCAGTCTCTTGATACTTTGACAATGAAACTGAAACTCTTACCCGCAATAATGTCATCCATTTGCTCCAAAGCAGCCTCCAACACATGGCTGGCATGTGACGCCATGGAAACGCAGTTTTTATGAAGCAGCTACGAGATCCTCATACACTGGTGTGGAGAAGAGTGTTGGCTGTTGGAATGACGGAGTGTGAAAGATGCTCAGCAGAAAGACAGGACAACTCCCAGTGTTTGTCGCGCACGGGTCCTTTTAGAGCAAAGTTGTAAGAGCCGTCCTGACAGCCGAGGGACTCCAAGTAAATAACCTCCTGAGTGTGGCTTTTGGGTTTGCTCTGTTCTCTCATTTTGTGACCAGAGTTTTACCCATTGTCAGCTCTGTTATGCACTTGAGGCCAAAGTTCACATTTAGCATGGTTTGCTTTGCTGTTGCCATTGTTTGTTTGTTTGTTTGTTCTTTTGTTATCCAAAGGTTCTGAACGCAGTTGTGAATGACTTTTAGTCAAATGGTTAGAAAAGTGAAAAAGTATGTAATAATTTTAACAATTTTAATTCAGGTCCAACCGTTTAAGTGGAACCACAGGAGGTCAAGTGTTTACATATTCTGTTTGAGATAATATTATTCAAAATGCTAGACAAGGAAGCAACTACTGACTGAACAGTTGCCACTGGAGATTAACGTTTGGTAGCTTTTCATTTATTTATTTTGTTTTAGCTTTTATTCACTCATATGAATATAATTTAAACTGCTCTTCATGACATATTGGCTTATTTTGGTGTAATAAAAATAAGTGACAAATAACTTTCCTTAGACTTTTATTTGGTAAAAGAAAGTAAAAATGATTGATCTGAAAAACACCCTAGATAAGTATAGTAACTCTGTAGGCGTTTTCCTTCCAGAGGAGACAATACAAGGCAAGACAGGATTATTTGTAAAGTATACATATTACACAACATATGTAGTATACAAAGACACTGGCATGAAAGAAAATGTAAATAAAATTGAAAAACAAAAACATTTGGAGAGTAAAGGATTAAAACAGATTAGAATACATGAGTAAAAAGAATCCAGAAAAATTAAAACACGGGCAAACAGCAGGGTTTTCAGTTTCACTTTGAAAGTGTCTAGAGTTGGGGCACATTTAATATTATCAGGAAGTTTATTCCATCTATGTACAGCATCGTAGCAAAATGCATTTTCACCCTGTTTGATCCTAACTCAGCTGAATGCTTCCTAAAGATCTCAGAGCTCTACTTGGTTTTATATTCTACAAGAAGATCAGTAACATTTTCTGGCCCCATATTATTAAGTGATTTGGAAACTAACAATAACACTTTTAACAAGTCTATTCTGTAGGTAACTGGTAACCAGTGTAAGGACCTCAGAACAGGAGTAATGAGCTCAGTTTTCTTTGTTCTTATCAGAACTCTGTTCTGGATGAGCTGAAGCTGTCTGTTAGTGTTTTGGAGAAAACCAGAGAAAAGAGCGTTACTGTAGTCAACTCTGCTACGTGATGCTGCAGTTCTGTGAGAGGTCCCGCGTTCGTGAGTTGGATTTACAGCCACAGGACCTCAGCAGATGGCTGTCATTGAGTTGATTGTGAACTCCTTTGTATACCAGAGTCAAATATGACGCCATCCTTCTGACAGCTAAAGCTTGGATGACACCCAGTCACACAGCAAGACTGATCCCACCAACAATTCTAATGTACAACAAAATGTATGAAAAAGTAAAAAAGAAAAATCAAGATAGCCACTCAATCCTTTACAGGTTGCCAGTCCATTTAAGTACAAAAACCTTAGTTTTGTTAAAAATATTTACAAAATACACATTGTGAAACCAAAAAGTCACTTAAAATCAAAATGATAAAAAAAAATAAAAGTTATTGTCCCTTATGTATAAATTCTCATAAAAGAGATTTGTTGGCACTTATATTTAAAATCCAGCCCTATTAGGTCATAATAATGTGTGGGATTTTTTGTAACTCATTATACATTATAACTCATCTTGATTACATTCATTACTTACATCTCTGTTGTATTTTTTTTGCAGTTAAGCTAGTGTGCTGTATACAGAGTGGCCAACAGGGTGCGTCACAGGTCAAGAAAAAAAAAGATTTATTTTCACACGGATGTCTGTCAAACAGTCACCTCCCTAAAAATGCAACTGTAACAAGTATAAATATGCGACCAAATTCACATCAGTGTCAGAGCTATATTGAGACTGTGTGCATGTTTAAAGATAGAGCATGTGTTTTTAATAATGTATCATACAAAGGAGTCCAAAAGTCTGAGTCATCTCCTCTGAGGCCGGTGTTAACGTCACATACAGAAGTAATACTTTTTTCATCACAGACATTCAATACATTCTGATTTACATGCCTGTAGACGAAGTGATGCAGCTGCAGTACACTGATCCCAGGTCACCAGATGTTGAAGAAGCGCTGGATTTTTAGGATTTCCTTCTCAGTTACTGATCACAACCCATCTGAACCTTTTTGGGTTTACTCCAAGACTAAACCAAGCATTACTAAATCCATTAAAGACAAATAAACCATAATAAAACAAATATAAAATAACTGAAGGATTTTACCACTGTACAGCACATGAACCTGTTTTTTAGCTAATTATCTAGTTTTCTCACCACATATAACACCACTCCATTTAACCATCTTATTATTTTATAATTATTTTATGATTAATGCAGCTTCAGGGAGTCAGAAGGCACTGTCTTTCAGAGTCGGTCTCTAACCCGGATAAATGCAGGACCTATACCAAGCTAACCATGCGAATCGCAAGACCCATGATTTATGGATGTAGTGAAAGAGGACACGAAGTTAGTTGGTGTGATAGAAGAGGATGCAGAGGGTAGAGCTAGATGGAGACAAATGATTCGCTGTGGCGACCTTTGAAGGGAACAGCTAAAATGAAAAGAAGAAGGTGATTTTTTTTTTTGATGCATGATTTGTAAAGCTGAAAAAACATAAAACGTAAAGTATAAAATACAAAAAAAACAAAACAAACGACAGGTACCAAGCTGTGCCATACGTTTGATATATATAGTTTTGCTACCACCCCAGTCAAGGTTCTGAGTGAGCTGAACTGAAACAAAAACGACATATATATATATATATATATTTAAAATAAAAAGCTTTATTGTTTCTTGGTTCTTGTGTAAAAAAGGACAGATACTGAAGGGGGTGTGTACCCCCTTAAGTATGTGCTCTGCTGCATTTCAGCTCTGCTTCTCAGAAAATTGATTAATTTCTTTTTCTTCTCACTATTCCTTGCCTGTCTAAGTGGAACAAATCTTGGCAACCAGGGAAGATGAGGTCCTGCGATGAAAGTGAAAATAATTAGCTAGCAAGGTGTCAGATATGTGGGTAAATGATTTAATTGGCTCATCCAAGGTAAAGTCCAGCACAATAAAAAGGTTATCCACAGTGACATCAAACCAACCATAAAAGGAGAGAGAGAGAGAGAGTTGGGAGTCAGGTGTGAAACTGTCTTACAGTTTAATTTTACAGTTCAGTATGACACAGTTGTGTCTTTTGACAACTGTTTTTAACATGTAACTGTTGTGGCAAAATTCCATATTACCAAAAAGCACCAGAGAGATGAACTTATTATAAAAAGATTTAATGAACAATTTGTGCACAAACGGAGAACAGTCAACACAGCCATACAGGAACGACAGTGGGAGTGCTCTGCCGA
>JBAMYA010045302.1:0-11820 GCA_037176975.1 Arrhamphus sclerolepis
ACCTCCGCCAAGGAGTTTGCCGGTGTTGGTTTGTTTGTTTGTTTGTTTGTTTGCAACATAACTCAAGAAGTTATGGACAGATTTCAGGATATGTCCAAATTGGGACAGCGAACAAATTCTTTGGAGGTGATCCGGATCACTGTGTGGATCCAGGAATTAAAGGATTCTTTATCATTGCTAGATAGGACCATTTTCAGCATATGTGTATATATCTCCACAATTAATACTCTGAATGCTTGGCAAAAAAAAAAGTACAGGACATGGTCATGACAGCATCAATAATGTGTAAAAGTTTGATCCGGATCCTGTAATATTCTGGATACTAAGATCCAGAACATGAAAAATGAAAAGATGCTTTTCTAGTTATTATAATCTTTTGGATTTTTACATTTGATTATATTAATAGTTGACAGAACTTTTTTGTAGAAAACATTAACACATCATACCCAAGTAATCATTTAGATAACTTATTTAATTACTTTTAAGATCATGTGTTGTTATTATTATCATTATTATTATTGTTGTTGAAAGTAGATTTCATTCATTAAGTGTAATGTAGTTTTGACTGATTATATTCAAAACGCCAAGGCTTTCTCTTGAGATTTTATTCGTGAAGTTGAACAGATGTCGTTACTTCATTTGTCTAACTTGACGGAACTATCGGGTTTTGTTTTGATCCGACACGTACCGATTCCGGGTAAAAACATGCGCAGAATTTGTTGTTCCGAATGCCAGAACAAATATCATAAAAAATGAAAATAAAAAACAGCAAAGCTAAAAACTGCCATTTGAATACAATTTTTCTTTTTTAATAAAATCAGACTAAATATTTTTATTTACTTCAAATAAAGATTCCTTTGCCTCTGTATCTTTTTTTTTTTTTTTTTTTTTTTTAAATTTAATACTATATCTATAACAGCAGGATAGAACAGGACAGAATGAGGTGCACTCACAGCAAACCTTGAATAAACAAAGAATAAAAATCTGAAATTAAATCAAACACCATGCCTGGAAAGAGTAAATCTGAATCAAATTCAAATTCAAAAACATTTTATTAATCCAAAGGAAAATGAATTGTCGCAGTAAATATGATAATTTGAGTCTCTTCAAAGATTCATAATTACCATTCTTATTAATTTCAATGTGTTTATTTAAATGCGCCATGCATACGATTTTCTGGGGATCCCTTCAACGTCAGACTTCATTTCCCATCGTGCCCCTCGCAGGCAGGGTGGCGGAGAGAGAGAGCTTCCTTGTGAAGATGGCGGCTCCCTTGACTCTACTTTTGATTGTAGCCGTTACCGTCCGTGCGGCTCTATTCAGGTCCAGTTTGGCGGACCTGTTTGCAGAGAGGGTAGAGGTGATCTCCCCTATTACGGCCTGGAAAAGAGGTAAGCGGGCTGTCGCCGGGATGGGAGGGTTTGACGCCGGAACAACGCTCCGCTCGATCTCTTCGGTGACTGTAGTGCTGAAGACAAACCGGTTCAGCTGCTATGAGCTGAAGCTGTCAGTCATTTTAAAATAAGACACGAGCACCGCTGAAGATCATTAAAGATTTTTGTCTTAAAAAAGTTAAGTTTGACTTTGTTGCTTTAGGTCTAAAGCACAGCTAACACAGCTTTGTCGTTGCGTTTCTGTGCTTCAGATGTAATAATCAGCAAGCGACCATCAATCTTTTCTAGGGGCTGCACACATCATCTGCAGTCCTAGATATACGAGTTAAACCTCCCCCATATTACTGATTCAAATAAAGCAACAGTTTTTAACCCTCCTGTTGTCTTTATGTCCTCTATAACCCCCTTCTCCTGCAAGTCAGAAACGGCTCACTCTCAGTAAGACTTTCAAATAAAGAAAAGTCCTTTAATTTTAAATTCCAATCCAAGCTAAAAATTATATCAACTGCTTTAAAATGGCCACCAAAACCCGAAAGACCTGGAAGAAACTTGAAAACGCCCATTTGAATGGATTAGAAGAGACTTTGTCATTTTTTGGATGCATTGTTTCAAAGCCTCAGGCTTTGTCATTTTGAACTGATGAAAGCAAGATTGTGTTATCTGGGGCTGGGGGCCACAGGGTTAATCCACAAGTGATCTGAGGGTTTGTCTGAATATGCAAATGAAGCATCATGCGTTGTGCACTGATTTGCAAAATAAGGCAAGTGTATTTGTATAACACATTTCATACACAAAGGCAACTCTAAGTGCTCTACTAAAACTATTAAGGTGAAAAGAACATATAAATTAATTTACTTACTAAAAACAGCACAAGAATGCAGATACTTTCTATATTAAAGGAAGTTTATTCCATTTGTGTGCAGTACAGTTAGCTATTTCATGTGCATTAGACATATTTTTGGATGCATTGGTTCACTTTGCAGTTAAGAGGATTTATTTCAGATGTGCTGCGACAGGATGTGCACAGACCTTTTAAACCACACATGACATTAGCTACATGCTGTGTAAGTTGCACAGAAACACTGCAAGCCTTCATGATATCTTCATTGTAATGGCAAGTTACATTCTCAGCTCTGATGCCACCTATTAACAGAAACGACTCTTGATGACCACGATGGCTCACCGCTCCTCAGTGAACCTGCTTTTCTGTCGCACATTTATTTGCTTGCAGTTATTGAAGGCTTGGCTCTGCTTGACTTGGGAGTTTCGCCATATTCAGGAGATGTTTTCCATGAGGTGAGAAATCCACAAACACATTCATGTCCAAGAGCATAATGGCCATATTACATGTTTGTTTGTTTTTTTAACCTGGCAATAGCTATTTATGTGGTCTTATAAGCATTTAAAAACATAAGAGGTCCTTACAAGTGAAGTGAAGATGAACTCTTTTAGATTCTGCTCTGTTTCTGTGACGGTGATTAAAACAATGCAGGTGCAAAGCAAGTGAACTTGTCTTTGCAAAAGGCTAGCTTCCGTTAAATCAGGTCCTTCCATTGAAGGAGAAATTGGCCTCAGATTAATCAAATTAGAACCTTCTTAAAACTATAATTCTACCCAAGTGCTCCTGAGGGGACAGTACTCTCCTTTTCTGTTCACCCTGCACACATCAGACTTCCACCATGATTCAAACAGCTGTCACATCCAGAAGTTCTCTGATGTCACAGCCATTGTAGGCGTGTGTCTGAAGGGAAGGACATGGAATACAGGAAGGTGGTTGAGGACTGGACTGGTCAGACAACACAGACGTCCTGTACAAGAAGGGCCAGAGTTGTCTCAACCTCCTGAGGAGACTGAGGTCCTTGGGTGTGTGCAGGACACTCCTAAGACTTTTTATGACACTGTATGTGTTGCATCAGCAACTTTCTATGCAGTGGTCTTCTGGTGTGGTGGAATCACAGACAGAGACAAGAGGAGGCTGGACAAACTGATAAAGAGGGCCAGTTCTGTCATGAGCTGTCCCCTGGACTCAGTGGGTGAGAGGAGGATGTTGGCCAAGCTGACAAACATTCGGAGCAATCCCTCTCACCCCCCCTATGAGACAGTAGGGACGCTGGGGAGCTCCTTCAGCCACAGACTGCTGCACCCTCAGTGCAAAAGGGACGCTAGTGCAGGTCCTTTATCCCGACAGCAGTCAGACTGTCCAACAACAGCGTCATGTAGACTGCTGACTGCTGAGCCTTGGTCCCTGGAACTGTTCTAGTATACAATAACACCTGGATCCAACTTCCCCCTAAGGTATTCTGTATATATACGGATTAGTATTTATTTATTTTTCTTATACTGTATACACTATAGTCATTCTTTTTTATTTCTATTTTTAAATTTTTAGCTTTTCCTACTATGTGAACACAATGTGCAATGTCTTGTTTTTTGTCATGCTGCTGTAACGATTCAATTTCAAGTCCTATTTTATCTTATCTTATCTTATTTTATCTAATCTAATCTTATCTTATCTGAGTACAGGGTGCACATGTCATCGTTACCTTCTGCTTTATTTGGAAATGTACTGTTCAAATATATTCTCTATTCGTGCCCCTCCATGTGTTTTTCCTCTTTGACCCTAAATGTCTTTTGTTTTCTCGCCAGACGCCCCTCATCATTTACCTCTTCCACTTTGTGGTGGATTATGCAGAGATCACATTTATGGTGAGTGGGATAGCTTTAATTGGGCTGTTTAATGTGTTTGTAGGACTTTTTTTTTAACCTGTTGTCAGGCAGTATCACACCTGCGGCACATACTGATTTAGATTTGAACACAGAGCCTTTAAGATTCTGCTACATATTTGATTGACCAACCCCTCCCCTTGTGATTGACCAGCTGTGACCAGTAAATCTGAGTATGGCTTTTCCAGGTGTTTTAGGCATTTCAGGGTGGACTGTTAACACGTCCAGTATGAGCTGCAGTGAACACCAACAAACACTTCTTCTTTCAGCTCTAATAAAGTGATACTTAAGCATCTCTGTCTTTTAGCTGGCAGACGTGATCACTGCTGTTGCTCTCTACATTGCAGTCAAAGACTACAACAAACAAGTGGTGAGAAAACTTTATTTTGTTCACAAAGTTAAGAGTCGGTTTTATGCTTCACTTGCTGCACTGTCTCAGATATCTGTGAAGTGCATGCTCGTACATATGCACTCTCTTTGTATTTTTGACCTGGTCTCTTCACTGACAAAAAGTTTAGAAAGCAGAAGTTTGCCTTAGAAGCAGAACGTTACCCACCAGACTGTCTGGAGCTCATCAGAAGCCCCAAAGAAATGTACTACATCCCTCTGAAAGTAGCCATGTTGTAAGTACGGATCACGTTCACACCGTTCACTGGATGTAGAAAAGCATGCAGACAAATGGGTTTTCAAGCTCTGAGAAGCAGCTTAGTTTTTTGTCATCTTTTCTCACAGTTACCTGTTGAACCCGTTCACCATCTTATCCTGTGTCGCCAAGTCGACCTGCGGCCTGAACAACGCCGTCATCGCCCTCTTCATCCTCACGACGATAAAAGGTTGACTTCAGAGTGATGTCTGACTCGTTTGTCTTCTTAAACTACAGTGAAAATGAAAACTCTGCTGGGAAAGCTGGAATATTGAATAATTTTCTTTAGATTTTTCAACTAACTAAGATGATTGACTGTTTGTGTCAGGAAACATCCTGCTGAGTGCCATATTTCTGTGCTTGGCCACATATCAGTCCATCTACCCTCTCACGCTCTGCGCTCCAGCGCTGCTGTATTTAATGCAGGTACGTGATTATAAACTTGTGCAATACTGGACCAGTACTAGTATTATCTGGGGACCTGCAGTAAACTACAGCTGGACATCTGTGTTTCTATATCGTATTTGAACAGAATAAGCAGATTCTGTGTTTTACTGTAATTCACAGACATGAATTCCCAGATATGTCGTCAAAGCCTTCAGTTGTGTAACATCTGTGCTGCAATCAAACGAACGAAGCAGAGTGAGACACTGGACGTAAGACAAGACCCTAAATTTAGCTGTGGTGTGGGGCAAGCTACATAATAAAAAAATAAAAATAAAATGGTCACAGATATGGAGCATTCGCACTGGATTAATATCCCAGAGTCGTCCGCCGTTACTGCATGTTACCACAGGTCCTCAGGTAATACCAGTCCAGTGTGTAAAGGACGTTACACTTGCTTCTAACGACTGTTGCAAATGATTTCATGGTCTTTATTTGCTGCTCTTGTGTCCTCTTCTTACTTTCTCCCATCTCTTGGTCATTTAAATGTACTTACATGGTTTTTATTCCTCTCCATGTTGTCTTCCAGCGTCAGTACATTCCGATCAACTTCCGGCGGGCGAGCTTCTGGTGGTTCATCACGCAGTATCTCTTCATGTACCTCGGCAGCCTGTCTGTCCTCATCTGTCTTTCCTTCTTCCTGCTTGGCTCGTGGGACTACCTGCCCTCCGTTTACGGCTTTATGTGAGTGGAAAGAGGGAAGCTGAGGCCGTAGAAGATGTTGATGTTGTTGGTTTGTCTTGTGTGTGCATTCTTCTCTCTGGAACGTTTTTTTGGAGATGGTTTGAATAACATCTCTCAGACATGTGCTGTGTCTAACTGTTTAATGAACTTCTGCTTCAAAAGGACAAGAATGACGTAAACGATCAAATCTACTGGAACACAGGAAAAATACATTAGGCAGGACTTTGCTCTGAGGCAGAAAGTTCTGCACTAGAAGTTCTTCACAATGTCAGCAACTTCTTTGTTTGGTCTACCTGGGATGAAGAAATTGCATTGAAACATTGAAATCCAAGTCTGTCTGCAGAACTGTAACCTGAAGGTCTCTGCCCGTCTCCCTCCAGCCTCTCAGTCCCTGACCTGACCCCAAACATCGGCCTCTTCTGGTACTTCTTCGCCGAGATGTTTGAGCATTTCCGCCTCTTCTTCCTCTGCGTTTTCCAGATCAATGTTTTCTTTTACACCATCCCTCTGTCCATCAAGCTCAAGTAAGTCTGTCCATCAAAGTTAACACGGTACCAGTCTTGAGTCCTGTCCATTGTTCCGCCTAAA
This sequence comes from Arrhamphus sclerolepis, assembly GCA_037176975.1. Lineage (NCBI taxonomy): Eukaryota > Metazoa > Chordata > Actinopteri > Beloniformes > Hemiramphidae > Arrhamphus > Arrhamphus sclerolepis. The sequence continues at coordinate 6,478 of JBAMYA010045302.1, forward strand.
TCTGAGCGTGTGCTTGTACGTGCGCCGCAGGGAGCATCCTGTGTTCCTGATATTCATGCAGTTAGCCGTGATCTCCATCTTTAAGTCCTACCCTACTGTTGGAGACATCGCTCTCTACCTGGCTTTCCTTCCTGTCTGGACTCACCTGCACAGATGTGAGTGCTGTCATCCAACAGATCTTAAATACCACAATACTGATTAAGGGATTATTAACGGTTGTAGAACTGAAATATAAGATGCACATAATGAAGACATGTTCACTGAAGGTGGAGAAGGTTTTCAGTCTAGTGACTGTTTAAATGGAACCACTTCTTAACACAGTTTCTGTATTGATTATTATTTGTTTGTGTAAGATTTTTTTTCGGGGGGGGGGTTCAACCAGCAGCAAACTGGTCACTGAGAAAAATTATGCTTTTTTTTTTTTTTTTAAAGGAAACAGAAGTTTGTGGTAAAACTGAGAATTGTACAAGATGGTCATTTCTGTTGGTTTAAAATATTGAGTTTTTCAAAATCACATTTCTTTACATAAAATTATGATTTAATGTTGTGAAATTGCAAACTTTGTATTTTTGGGGTAAAATTTGTGTTTTATTCTTAATATTTTAATTCAAAGTTGTGACTTTATGTCCTTTAAAATACAAAATTGTGGATTTTCAGTGTTTGCTGTGAAGCAGCGTATACTTTTATTTTAAGACATCATCGTACACCCTTCAGGATCTCACAGGGGCCACACTAAACTATGTGGTGGGCTGGAATTTGGCCCGCGGCCTCGAGTTTGGCATATGTGACTTAGTGGTTTGCTTTTTGTCCTCGTCCAGTCTTGAGGAACATCTTCCTGGTCTCCTGCGTCCTGCTGGCCTGTTCAGCTCTCTTCCCTGTTCTGTGGCACCTCTGGATTTACGCTGGCAGCGCCAACTCCAACTTCTACTACGCCATAACTCTGCTGTTCAACGTGGCACAGGTAGGGTGATCCGGGTGTGAGCCGGACATTCATGAACCACAGTTTAGGGTGGGGGCTGGGGGTCTCTTAACTGCATTGGACTGACTGAGTTTCATGCTCCTGTTATCTGAACACCTGGTATGTCTCGCTGAAGCCGTCATTAATATCATTTCTTACAGTTGTGCTTTTCCTGCAGATGTCTTCTGTGAGAAATTGCAGAGACAATGCATGGATAAATAACATATTTATATGAAACCCAGCAGCAAACATGCCACGTCTCTTCCAGGAAGTACCCCCTTTCTTTGTTTATTTTTTTGCAAATCTCCATTGATCCCATGTTAAAAGTGTCAACTTTGCAGCAGAATTAAACATATTTACAGCCTGGTACAAAACTAGTATTAGTATTTTAGTATATTATTTTTTTTACCTGTGGTTACATGTGACATCCATGACAACTGTATGGAGGGGAATTTTTTTTTTTTTTTTTTAACCACATCAAATTAATTTATATTAAGCAATAAAGTTGACCAATCAGATGCCTGCGCTAGCCATTGGCTCTGCTGTTGGCTTTGTCAGCTTTGTCTATAAACCTTTGTGGATTAACGTTGGCATCTCTGTTGTTTCCTCTCAGATCTTGTTGGTGTCAGATTATTTCTATGCCTTCCTGAGGAGGGAACACCACCTCACCTATGGACTGTACCTGAAGAGGAAAGACGGGTCGGAGGCTACACTGGTTCTGAAATAAGACTCCGCAGGGAGGAGGGAACTATTGAACTCTTTTTTTTTTTTTTTTTCTATCTTCAAAGACTGGAGGATAAAAGGACTTTCAAAGCCACACTGGTCTTCAGACAGATCAAAAGCACACGCTGTGACAGTGTGCCGATGTACAGTTTCAAATGAAAACAACAGACCTGGTACAAACGACATGACAGACACATGTGGGATGTAAACTCGGGCTGCTTCTCTCCTGGAGTGCTTTTACTTTGAAGCATCTCTCCTAATGAAACCTGTTTTTCCCCTTTTAGCTTTTATTTTGAAGGATCAACTCATGCAGGGGAAAACAGTCCTCTGGCAGACTTTTATTTTGAAGCCTTGCTCTTCTGCGGACACCAAAAATGGAGGAAATTGAATCTCCCACTAAGGTGGTAACTACTGATCCCTGCTCTCCTAGATTTAATTCTGGTATCGGTGTGGTGAGAATGGTGAGAAGACCATGTTTTTTGTTGTTGTTTTTTGTTTTTGTTTTTTTGTTAAATCTGGGAGCTTCCTCACTTCTTTCTTTTGCTCCTCACTCACAGTTGCTCTTAGATGAACAGATTTCAGCTCATCAGTGTTGTATCTCACCACAGTTTAAAATCACTCAGGCTGAAAGGGAAACGACTACATCTTATGTAACGCAGGTAGTTTTGGGCTCTTGTCCACAGGCAAATAGAATTATTATTTTATTTTATTTTGGGGGGGGTTCTAAGGTTAAAAATATGAAGAAAACAACTTTCAGAAATGATGGTGCAGACAAAGATGGTTTTGACTCCCATGTACCTCTGGAGAGAGCCTCAGATAACAGATGCAAATGCATTTAAACCAGAATACTCCAGGATCTGTGGACACACGTATCATTATTATCATCATTATTATTCTGATTATTATCAACATTATGGACCAAACTAAAACTGCACTGACCTTGTCTTTTTCAACCATCAGAACCAACTAAACTAACTAATAATGGGTGAAATATCTTATTTACCTTTTTTCTCTCTCTCTCTGCATGTTATCATGAGATCATTGTCAGATCTACACTATTTTAACGATTGACAGTAACATTTCCTTATGCATGAACGCCACTAAGCCCTGCCTGTCACCCGAAGTGAGCTGGGATCGGCTCCAGCGGACCCCCGTGACCCTGCACAGGACAAAGCGGGTACAGGCCTAATTAGACTCTTACTATTGTTCACTAATTCTATACTGCATAGTAACAATTATGATCATGCTTCACCAGTTAATGTGATGTTTTATATTTTCTACTAACAGGAAAACATTCAGAATCCACAATATCTGCCAGATAGAGCTGCAGTAAACTTTGTTTCAAGGCCTCTTGACTTATTTCAGAAGAGTTAGGATAGCTGCATTCCTTTTAAGTGCCCTAAAAAAAACTTCCTTTTGGCTGCTGCTCAGCAGAGATGATGATTGATTCATGATTGATTTGGTTTTAGGCCGGACTCCCTTCCTGACGCAACCAGGAATCCAACCTGGACCATAAATGATCATCGAGTTGTATGTCGTCAGTTCAGAGCTGAAAGTAATGCGCATCAAAACCCACAATCTGTAACCACATAAAAATGTGGAACATTCAAATCATCTTTTCTTTTCTTCCATCCGCTCTGAAAGCCTCCTGTTTTTAACCCCCCACTGCTCCCTGAGAGCAGTAGACTAATGACACGAGGTTTCACATCAGTCCCCAAGAGTCCCCAAAGACACCAGAACAAGTTGCTGGATTTGCCAAAAAGGAAAAGTGCGACTGAGAAAGATGATTGAAGTGTTGGTTACAGATTTAACTTCTGTGTTCCACATTTTGGTTTTGACGCTCAAATGAAATTTTTTGTGTTTTACTTGCAATCCATTAAACTCTGAATTGATGCCATAAAGAAGGATGCGCTTCAGCTGAATGCAGCCGTCTTTGCTTGTGCTGCTGTGACGAGTCGAGGGGCATTGTTTCTAGTTTTTGTTTTAAACCCTGGTCAACACCAGTCAGCGTGTTTTCACATCTGGTTCCTTTCAGTATTTTTCATGCACATGTGAACACGTTACACAAACTGGGATCCCTCTGGAGACAAAAAGCAACCAGTTTGGTTCGCTTTTAGTCTGCCAGTTTGCTGAACGTGAACATGAAACAGTCCAGGTGTCAGCTGGATTTTGCTTGTGGGCAGAACAGATGTGACATTACGAGTTCCAGAGTAACAAGTGTGAACAGGAAGAGGACCAGATAGAGAAATTTTAAAATGAAATTTATTTTTCCAAATAAAGTCGATCTAACGCAAAAGAACTGAGAAGTGGAGAACTGAGCAGCTTGTGTGTTGGTTGACTGTTTGACTGATTTCACATCAGGAGGACTGATTTTGGTTCATTTAAAAAGGATCACGCTGTGAAAACACCCCTGAAGTGCTGAAACACTCCCACTTGTTCACGATGGAGGAGCGGCGGTGTCAAAGTTTCAGAAAACATTTCACACTGGGACAGAAATGATTTAAAGGAGACAGTTTCCAAGCTATATGTGGGGAAAAAAAACTTCTTAAGTAGAAATACCTGGTGTAATTATTTAGAAAATTGAACTCACAACCTGAAAGACATGAGTAGATCAAGATTTCTTTTTTTTTTATGATTGAAGTTTTGAGTGTAAAAACAAATAAATTCCATGTTGTTTAATAGTGGACAGTGACCTTAACCTCACAGAAAAATGAAATGTAAACATCACTCATCTGTTCTTGAATGTTTTTTTTAATCCGCCTCTTTTTGGGGGACAGAAGGTTGAACACAGCCATTTTGATACCAATAAGTTATCAATAATTTGATATTTATTATTTCCTGCACTAAAACCATTGCAAAGATATTGATGTTTTGATTTTTAAAGACGTTTAACTCCTGTTGTTTTGATACTGTTCTCTTACTTTGCTTGATTAGACATTTGTTCAAAGTTTGATTTGAAGCTTCAATGTGATTTGATAACTGAGTGAACATGTGAAATATTGGTAATTAAAACCTGATATGTTGGTTTACACTTCTGCACTAGGATTCTGATGTTATATACACATATACATTATATATATATATATATATATATATATATATATAAACCAGTCAAAGATGACGCACAAGCACCACCATGTTTTAAAAGACTTTCCTGAGAGACACAAGTTCCACAGTATGATGTGGAATGTAATGAATGTAATGCCGATCAAAACCCAAAATCTCAGAACCAAAAATCAGAATCTGTAACCAGGAAATAAAAATCTGCAGCTGAGACTTCAGTCATCTTCTTCGGTTATACTTTTTCTTTTCACGGTTGCAGCTCTGAAATCAGCGCCACGTCAATCAAGGGCAGAGGAGGAAAATAACACTTGCAGCTGATTATATTATTTCTTTATTTTACAAAAAGACTTCATTACAAGAATCAACTTCATTCATTCAGACAGTCTTACACGTCTGCAGGGTTGAATACCCTTGTTGAGCAGCTGCATAATAACTGTAGTGCTGTTGCTGCTTCACGTGCAGACGAGGTGTCAGATTTAAAGAGCTAGTCAGTAGTGGTACCTCTGCAGCCAATCAAAAAGCTAAAAAAAAAAAAAAAAAAAAAACTCCAACCCCAAAAAACTTCTTTTCAATCGAAAGAACGCCGTGTAGGGAAAAAG
>JBAMYA010045303.1:0-11820 GCA_037176975.1 Arrhamphus sclerolepis
TGATCCCAAACACACCACCCAGGTAACCAAGGAGTGGCTTCATAAGAAGCATTTCAAGGTCCTGGAGTGGCCTAGTCCAGATCTCAACCCCACAGAAAATCTTTGGAGGGAGTTGAAAGTCTGTGTTGCCCAGCAACAGCCCCAAAACATCATTGCTGTAGAGATCTGCATGGAGGAATGGGCCAAGATATCAGCAACAGTGTGAGAAAACCTTGTGAAGACTAACAGAAAACGTTTTACATCTGTCATTGCCAACAAAGGGTATATAACAAAGTATTGAGATGAACTTTGTTATTGACCAAATACTTTTCTGCCATGATTTGCAAATAAATTCTTTAAAAATCAGAAAATGTGATTTTCAGGATTTTCTTTTTTCTCATTTTGTCTCTCATAGTTGAGGTATACCTATGATTAAAATTATAGGCCTCTCTCATCTTTTTAAGTGGGAGAACTTGTACAATTGATGACTGACTGACTAAATACTGTTTTGTCCCACTGTATCTCCCCTTGGTAAATTTCTCTTCAGATTTCCTTTCTTTGTACTCATTTGTTAAACTTTCATGTTAAAGTTTTATGCCTTTTGAAATGTGTTTAGAAACAGATTATTGCACTTTTTTGTAGTGTTGTAGAGTTTTGTTTTTTTTATCTTTGTACTGCATTGAGATCATTCATCTCTTAAAGTGGAGGTAGCTTTTTCGTTAACAGGGAAAGTCTGTAGAATTAACATAATCAAGTTCCATCATGGAGAATATAGGATCTTTTTTTTTTTTTATTATTTTAGAAAGTGCTCACTTTTGAGTTGTCCAGTTGTATTGAGAAGCAACTCCATGTTTCTGGATGCATGTGTTAACTAGCAAATTCATATCATGATAATCTAATTCAATGAAAAAGCTGTGACTGTTCATCTCTCATTATCAAATTTGCCTGTCACCACCTGCTCCATATGTCTCCACTTATTGCCTGCTAGGTAACAGATTTGTTGCTTGAATGCAGCCTGTTGTCACTGCCATAAATTATGTTTATGCAACCTAGACAGTTGACACAAAGGCTTTAGCAACAGCTGCCTTGGCATCGACAACAAGCTTCGGGCAAGGAAGACACACTTACACATCTGTTTGCAGCGATTATCAGAGAGGAAACAGGATGTCCATGTTACACCTGTTTCTTTTTCCTTTCCTTTCTTTTTTTGGTGGGGGGGGGGGTTTAAGCTGTGATCCTCTGATGTTGATAATGATGAGGCTGCATGATATTACAGCTTGTTGTTGCTTTATCTACCTTTACTGACATGCTCAAACACTGCAGTTTAAAAGCAAGAGGTCACAACGAAACCTGGAGTGAGAGATAGATTTAGCCTCCTCAGGGAGCCTCCATGTGCCTTGTCAATGGAGAAACTGAGATTTATCTCAGGTCAGAGAGCCTCCTCTGTGCCCAGGAGGCAGCAGGGTTTAATTTAGCCCAGAAACCTGACTCTCAGCCTCCTCCGTCAGCTCCTTCCCTGGGCCCAAGACAGAGTCAGTGTGGGCAGCAAGCTGAGATTGGTAGAAGTCTTTTGAGTGTAAAATGATGAAAGACTGGAAATGCCTTTGGTTAGCAGTGAAACCCCATGCTATTGCTAAATAAAGTGAGATCATGATGGTTTGTTATGGTGTACTGGAAGTGATGCATTTAGGGGCCACTTTGGGTTCCAGCTGAATTTTGATGACCACACAACTTGCTGTGGGGGGGGGCACATGAGGCCTCTCTGTAGTTTAACATGTTCTTGTGTGTTATTAGAACACTGATTTAAAGCTGAAAATCTATTCAATTCACTTTTATTTATATAGATATAGCGTCTACTTACAACAAAGTTGTCTCTTGGTGCTTCTGAGAAACCCAGAGCATGACCCCCGAGCACATGGTAAAGCCAAACAGTGGCAAGAAAAATCCCAAAACTCCCTCTTGGAAAATTCCTGCTGATAGCCACCTGGGTAAAGGAAGAAATGAGGATGAGAAAGGACAGAGAGAGGAGGGGTACAAAAATATATAATGTGTGGTACAATAATATACAAATATCTGAAATAAAAATATATAAATATGTGGTGGTTGGAGGGTCTGACTGCAGGTCGGCCACATCAGTGGGCATCCCACAGTGGCATCCAGTCGACAGGTGCAGGTAAACTCAGAAGGTGGTCAGAAGGTGGAAGGTTTTGGAGGCAAGGGGGAGAGCAACATCATCACGAAAAAGATCTATTACTCCTATAAATGATTCTTTTCAGTGTACAGGGTGTGCACATCATATCCTCTTCTTTATTTTGACCTGATGGAGTGGCAGTCACAGCATCGGGGTCCATCTCTGGTCCCATGTTGTTCCAGCATAAGTGGAAAAGCATAATTACACATGTTGTGCAGGTGTGTCAATCTGTCCCCCTTTGGTGCTGTCCCCTGAGCTGCTGCTCCACATCTCCCCCTGCAGCCGAGTGGAAGACACGCCACTACCGCCACACTTAGATGAACTTGACTTTTGTTTCTTTACAGACAGAATGAACCCAGTAAACCTGAAGTTTCATCTGAAAAGTATCATTTGATTCATGAATACATATCTATTTCTGCATTTCAGGCCTGCAGCACCTTCTAAAAAAAGGCCAGGATGGATGTAATATACAGCGTTTATTAATCCCACTTGTTGTAAATTTAATAAAAACCTTCTTTAAGGAGTAAAACCTGTGAGACCAGATATCTAACACCCTACTTTCAGGTTGGCAGACAACTGTTCCAACCTCGAGCCACAACTTCACCAGGCTTCAAGCATTTGAATGTCTTTTATCAATCAACGAGCCTTCAAACCACGCCTCCAAACTAATTTAATTCATTGGACTCCAAGTGTGTGAACTCTGGACTTCAACTAGCTTTTGTTGAACTAATTAGTTTGTGTAGTTGCTTACCCCATTACTGATGGTTGATGGTTCAATTACTTATTCTTTAACAAAAAGAAAAATCTAAATTTTTGGGTGTTTTTAGCTTGAGGTTGCTTCAAATAGGTATAGATGTGTTCAATCATTATTTGTTAGAAAAACTGTCACCATGAAAGGCAGAGTTATTGATGAGCAAAGATGGAGAGAGATTCTCCAGTTTGTAAAAACAAACAAATAAAAGTGAGACAATACTTTTTCAGGAACAATTTTCTTTGAATAAAGATTGGAAATTTGCATAGTTCTTATCTCAATTTGGATAATCCAAATTAATGATTAAAGAATCTGAGGGAGTTTTAACATTTGTAAAGCACCTTCATAAATGTCAGATGAAACTTTACTGTGCATAAAATAAATCTGAAACTCATTTGGACACAACATTGATATCTTTGAGCTCAGAGGCATCCATGATGGGCCATCACACAACAGAGACACCATGTAGCAATTTCTTCAATTCAAAATTATAAAAGGGAAAAAAATGGAATTTAGAGCTCCAGATTTATTTATTTATTTAGAAGAAATGGGTGCAGTGTGGTCTGGAAGACTCTCAGACTCTTTTTGGTTATGTCATTAATACTTCTGTACCTGTGGGGTAAATATAAAGATAACATTTCATAGTAATTTTTTTTCTGGCAATGACTTTATGGCACATGCTGCCTTCAAGAAAACATCTCTTCCAACAAGTTTGGGTTTTGAGGAGTGTTTGAAGTGTTGCTGGAGGCTTGAGAACGTTTTTGTTGTTGGTGCCTTGCTATCTTTTTTCATTTTGTCCCAATTAAAAGATTGGGGTTTGTAATTTCAAAAGACAAAGCATGAATGCTTCATAGGTTTCAAGAGACACACATGTCTTAACATCAACTCTTGAGTCTGCATGAATCAGGCTGAAAACAACTTCCACTATGAAACAAAAGGAAAATATAACTGGTTCCAACCCCTGTGTCTTCTTGAAACACAAGAAATGGGTGGTATCTCCATGTGTGGTAACCACGGTGACAGCCACGGTCATGCAATTCCAACTGGTTTGTATTTAGTGGAACCATAATCAGCTTTTCAGAAGATCAATGGCCCATGTAAGGGCAATTTAACCAAGAAATAGAAATGACTTGGGCTTCACAAACATCAGTGAAGTTGCTTTGGATGAGCTGAAGCAGCCAAATACATGCTCAACATCAGCTGTGAAGTGCTACAACATGCAAGTACAGTCAGAATAATGTGCATGTCCACACTCATTATATAATATAAATGCATCAGTGTTAATTATTACAGGTGTTAATGTATTGTTTTGATTGAAAATCACTTGTTGTACTAAGAGCACATTCTCTCAAAAACCCTGCTTATGATTAATATAGCTAAATGTATTCACGCGTGGGTGTCTGCAGTTGCAAATATGATTCTGCTGCACTCTGGTAAACAATGTGAAGGGGAGTTGTCTCAGATGCTGCCTCTGTGTTTGCAGAACCTCAGTCATCACCCTTGAGAGCGCCTGAAACATGGCACAGTAAGTTACACACTGGATGTATCTACGCACAGAAAGATTTTTTTTTTTTCATTCAAATGGCTTTCATCCTGTAGGGTTGAGAGGATGCAGAAGAAGACCAGCACCATGTCTTTGACCATCTCCTCCTCCTCCTCCTCCTCCTCTTCTGTATCCTCCTCCCGGGAGCACTCCTCCTCCTCCTCCTCCTCCTTCTTTGCTCAGAGACACTCCAGCCTGGTGCAGCCGCTTGTCAGCCCTCAGAGGGTATTTACATCTAATTGTAATGAATCATTAACTCTCTGAAACAGACATGCTAAAGTGCAGAATATTGTGTCATTGTAAGGTGAGAAATAAAGCACATCTTCAATAATTTTAAGGAATTTGGCATCAAAATATAATAAAATATGATGTGATGTTCAGCAGATTTGTCAGTTAGATGAATACAACATGAGAAGAGCAAAGATATGTTAAATATTTCACTATGTGTTATTTTCTTGACAAAAACCTTTCCCAAATTCATTGATGGTGTGGAAAAACTAAGTACATCCTGGACAGGGTAGCAATAAGGTGTTTTAATCAAATGGACTACAGATCAGAACTCCGGAAAAGCAAATGTTTTATGTTCATAAGCATTCAGATGTGAGCAAGCAGCATCCTAAGGAGGAAAAAAAACTTGTGACTCTTTATTACTCTGGGTACAACTGTAAGTCAGTTTTCAAAGAATTTCAAACCCTCTCGGTGTAAATTTAGGACAGTTGCCAAAATCTCCCAGGTGTGGATGTCCAAGCAGGTTCACCAGAAAATCAGTCCGTGCAATGCTTAGAGAAACTGCAGAATAAAACGCAGAACTAGTCTGCAGCTTCCGTTAGCCTGTACAATAAGGATGACATGTCAGGAGAAAATGTTTGCCTCTAAAGGTGACAGGGCAGCACAGCTTAGGTTTGCAGAGTTGGATCTGAACAAACCACAAGACATCTGCAAAAGAAAAAGGGAAAAAAAGCCATTTGAAACAATGAAACAAAAATTAAATGTTTACCATAATATACCATGAGACATCTGGTGAAAACGGACACCTATCCTGTCAGGTACAGGGATGGAGGTGTGACCATGGGGGTGTTTTGTAGCCACCACGTGGCCATTAAGCTGACCATGAACCCCTAATACTCTTATCGTCACATTTGAGGCCATTTGTGACTGTTGAAGCCAAACTTGGGTCATAAAATGTGATCATCTTTGCAAGCACACCAGAGAATCAAGAACAGAAGGCTGAAAAAGTAAAAGAATCAGGATGTTGTAGTGGCCAAGACTAAATGCAGATTCAGTGAAATGTTGTTGGGAGAACTGGAAGAGCTGTTCATGAACAAATGTCTGCAAACCTCAGTGGACTGAAGAGAAAGAGAGTGAAGTTTAATAATGATATAAATGAAATGATTAAGAATTTTATTTTTATTGCTGTTTAATGAGGATAGATGAGGTGCACTTAGATTTTCAAACATTACTTCTGCATTTTGGATTATCTATTATGAAAAAAAAGATAGTTCATGTAACATTTTAGAATTAGATTATCATGCCAAATGCATGAAATTTAGTAAAGTAAGCAATTACAGAAGCATGCATCACACACAAAATGAAAGAGAGAGATAACAGTATTCAATTAACAAAAATAAAATATCTTTATTTTGCCGAGTCCAGACTCAGAGTCCCATCTACAATCAGCAGTATTCTGGGAATGGAGTGGCCCCCACATTTGTAAAGGTAAAATAAACATTTTATTTTTTGGAGCCCAAATATAAATAACATACTGTATTTCTACATATGTTGTGACAATCTTTCTATTCCCTTTGTCTCCTCTTTCCTTCTCTGCTCTCTCTTCATCGTCTCACCTCTCCCAGTGCCTCCACGATGTGTCGGTAGTGAAAGGTCAACTGGTGGTCCTGGAGTGCAGATTAAGGGGAACCCCTCCGCTGCAGGTCATGTGGTACAGAGAGGACGAACAAATACAGGACTCAGATGATTTTAGAATACTGCGCAAGAGTAAGTGTGTTGGTGGGAAAGTTGCTTATCTGGGGTCTCAACTATTATACATTGTTATTCTTTATCAATTTATTTCCTTTTTTTAATATCAGCCACTCGTTTGTTTTTTTGTCTCTTTCACTGAAGCAGGGAATCATCACAACTCTAACACTCTGTAGTGCACTACACTAGTCAGTCTCTCTCATCCATCAGACAAACTGCATTTCAGTTCTGTCCAGAGATTAACAACAGTTCAGATTATATTAGAGTTGTGTTTAAATGTGAATATTTGCCATCAAAATGTAAATCTTAAATTCATTCTCCTATAATTTTTAATGTTTCTTTTTTTCTCCAGAGGCCAGCTCTGCATCAGTACCAGGTGAGTGTCAGACAGGAATGGTATAATAATGATATGAACTGAAGAAAGATGGAAAGCAAAGAGAAAGAGAGAGAGAGAAAAAAAAACCTCAAAGGGGATATTTGAACACCTACTCGAAAATACAAATGCATGAGGGACAATAAACCAGGAGGTTTATTAAAAAAATCAGAAAAGACTAATGATCTGTCACCTATTGTTTCGTCACTTTTCTCATTGTGCCTGTGAAATAGTGTTTACCTCATTTTGGTCAGACTGAGTCCAGGCAGATTTATAGACAGCACTCTGAACACACTGGCGGCTCCAACTGGATGCAGGTGGTCACTGCTGGAGATGTTTTTCTGGATCATTAACGCGGTGTCACTTCTGTCTGAGACTGTTACTCAGTAGCTATGATCAAGGAAGTCCTTTCTTGATTAATTACTGAAAATGCATTGTCACTCCTAAATTCATTCAACTATTCGCAGCCTCTAAGGCATCCAAAGAGTTATTTCTCTTTGATAACAGTGCATGTTCATTCATGTTTTTAAGTACTTCTGACCTAAAAATATTGATTAAAAGATGGCTCTTTAATGCTTTGTTCGCCTCCACAGAGGAACTGTGTACACTGGTGATCACAGAGGCTTTCCCTGAAGACTCAGGCCTGTTTAAATGTGTTATCCTCAACTCATTCGGCACTGTCTCCTGCTGCGCTATGCTTGAAGTTTACAATGGTGAGATGCTCACTTTTATTTACTGTGCATATTATCCTCATACATCTACACCCAAGACACTGTCATATGTCTTGGACCCATGCAGACCTTGAGGAGCAGCAGGAAGTTGAGTCCATTCGCCAGCAACAAGTAGCTTCTTACAGACTAGAAAAAGAGGCAATGTTCCAACAAGACACTGTATACTCCAGAGAGAGCAGCGAGGACGTCCCTGCTGTGCTGCCTGACCTAAAGAGTCTTCCTCCTCCAGAGTGGCCTGAAAGTCCTACAGAAAACAACATCTCTGCTGAATAGTAAGTAGATGTACATTTATGTGTGTGTATATATATATGTATATATATATACAGTATATGTATATGCGAAGAGGATTTTCAGTGTTGTCTAGTCAGAGATTACCTCCAGAATCTGGGAGTGGAGAGGATGTAATGGCCTTCACGGCCTGCATTAGTCCTGACCTCAGCCTCACTGAACATTTGTGGAATCAGCTTGGGCATGCTGGTCATGTCAATGTGACCAACAGAACCACACTGACTGACTTGCAACAACTGCTGGATGAAGAATGTCATGCCATCCCACAGCAGAGTGTGATCAGGGTTGCCAGATCTGACAGACAGTCTCTGGCCGAAATCACAACTTCTCTAGAAACTCATTTTGAAACGGCAAAGCGTAGTAAACATCATGTCACGAGATTCTCAACAGCACTGAATAGCCAATGAAATATATAACACAATCAGGATCCCAAGAAATAAAGGAAATATTATGAGCAAAAGGACAGCAGTTTATTGAAATGTGTACGTTTTTTTCTCTTAGCCATGCAATGGAAACTATTTTGTTCGCAATATTTTCTAAAAACCAAAAAAAAAAAAAAAAAATTGTGAAAATTTTATCAACCAACCCCGTCCAATCTGAGCTGGTGACAGAAAAGAACATGAATAAATAAATAAATAAACTGCTGTAATTCTCCTGTTTATCCAGCTGAGGTCACTGTTGTCTTTTTTCAAAATAGAAAATGAAAACAGGTTCTTTTCTTTTCTTTTGGTAAATCACAACAGAAAATGTTCAATAGTAGGTCTAAATTACTCAGTCACGTATGAAACATTTGCAGGGAGATGTAACATTGGCGAACACATAGATACAACTTCCGGCGCGCAAAGTCCGTGAGGAGTTAAATGGATTTGCTGTACCCGCGCGCTCATGGCGCATTCCTCGTGAGCGCGCAGTGTCACCTGTTGCAGTCCAGCCTCCAGCTCCTCGGGAGTCTGGGTCTCCCTCTTCCCGCTGCCAAAGTGGAGCTTCATTCAGCCATTTCACGGGTCTGAGGGCTTCGGTGTAGAGACGTTTGACGGGGTAAGAAAATATCCGCCTGGTTTGTTTCAGTTCATCCAGCAGAGAAATGACGCAGCTCTTCAGATGTGTTTCCACGTTTGCGTCATTTTTTTTAAAAGAACATTTTTCAGTTTGCCGTCTCCGCCTGTACCGAGGAAATTTAATATGTATCTATGTCCTCCCTAAAAGGTCAAACTATGTTTAGTGCGCTTGGAAAGATAACTTTTGCTTATTTTAGGGATTTGTGTCATGGTGTGGTGGTGGGGGGCAGCAGCGAGATAACTGAAATTAAGTTAATTTTCTGATACTTTCTTTGCTTCTGTAACTTTGCTTGAAACGATGAGAACTTTTGAAGGCAGCGTAGAGTGTCAGGAGTGGTTTATTCTGACCCATTTTCTTCAGCATTTATCAGAAACAAAGTGGAACTTGTTTTCTGTGGATCCATGTTGTGTTTGCTGTCCTGGGAAGTTTTTTTTTTTTTTTTTTCTCTCTGCGTCTGACCTTCAGGTTGGAACATATTAGTCAAAGAAAAGATCACATTAACAGTTATTTCAAAGCGATTATGTTGTTTTTCTTCCCCCCAGGTATATTATTAATGATACGTGGTCTAAAATACTCACGTTAAAGACCCTACGCACAATAATGTGCACTTTAAAATCCATTCAAGTCACTGTGAATGGTAAATATGACGCCAGCTGGAAGTAAAGTGCCCACAACGCAAACTTAAAACCCCTGGCCTCAAATGAGGTGGAGAAATTAGAAGATTTTATTTTATTTTTTTAATATAGAGCAGTTTTTTGTTGTTGTTTTTTTTCTTTTCTTTTCTTTTTTTAAAGGGGATATGAATGGATTCCTATAGATATAAAACCTAGTTTACATGAAGTACATAGAAAATAAATCATTGATTGTGTTTTTATGCCATAAATGGAGTTACCTGGCATTTTAAGGGTTAAAAATTCATAATTATCGAAGATATACTTTATCTGATGTCTATGACTAGGACTAATGATTATATATAACAAAAAGAGAGAAACAAATTTGCTAAAAGTTTATATATTAATATATGAAATCTTTATACCTTGTATTTGTTACAAACACATTTTTGTGTGAAAGGGTCTTTACTGTAACTTTTTTTTTGAAGGTGCATTAGAGCGTGTAGAGATGCAGATAGAAGTCAAACATGTCTGTCTAAAATAATATTTCAGTCCAGTTAACGTACAGATGATAAAGTCTACATTCATACTTGGACCACAATATTTCAGGAGGAGAGAAAGTGCCTTGTGAATATAAGGTAATGCTGCATCGCTTGAGTTTTCTTTTGATACAGTTGGAGTTTGTTTTTAAGTCGGCCTAATACTCATAAAATCTGGTGTCCACTCTAAACGGGTGTCCAGGGGCTATGATCTCATGTGTAATATGAGGAGGAGACATGGCGGCGGTGTCCTTCATAAACCCCCCTTCTTAACTGCTTCACACAACAACAGTTGTTCATAGACTGTTGGCAGCAGTCTGGCTCTTAAGGTCACGTTGAGGTTCTCTGGCCAATGTCAAGTTTATCTCATTAGTGTTTGAATTATTTTACAAAGAAGAGGATTTGTATGTGGCATGAGATGCTTCTGTTGCCTTTGGACTTTTTCATCACAATAAAAACAACAATCTCAGATTTATAACATGGCGTGTTGGGGGGGACGTTGATTACATATATGAAAATAAATAGGCTATTTTACCTGGTATGTTGGCAGTTGGGATTAGTACTCGACTTATTTTAGTGAACTTGTTTTCTCCCAGTCTTCCAGTGGCTTGTTAAATGGTTAAAAAAAACCCACCACTATGCTGTTGAATGTGGAGTGTAGCTCCACAGTCACTCCAAACGTCCAATCATGACTTGAAAAGGCAGCGCTAGTTTCAAACATCCCTCTGAAAACACTACCAGTAGCTCCAGTTTGAGAATCCGTGTGGGATATTTGCCCTGTGATGTCCCACAAACATTTATTGTTTTTAACAAACGGTATCTGTCTTCATCGTGGTGGTGGATTTGTTCAGAATGGAAACCAATTGTTGCTTCATTGGGCGCCTGTCATCAGCTGGTTTGGGTTTTAATCCCAAACCAGAATGTACTCTGCAGCTTGCTGACAAGCTGCGAAGTACATTTTGTAAACAACTGCTGGTGGCAATGCTAATGCTTAGTTGTTGTTGTTGTTGTTGTTGTTGTTTTTGGTTTTTTTTAAGATTGCGGATGTGGAAAAAAAGCCCAGATTGGAATATCAAGTAGAAACTGTCCACTAATCACTCATCTATTAGTTTAACTTCTTTTCCTTTTAAAAACTAGTGAATATTTTTGTCTAATGAGGCTTGAACACAGCTGACATTTAACCACATTGCATAGTTTGTTTATATTCCATGTTTCAAACAACTTCCAAAATAAACTGGGTCATATGAGCTGGAATCAGCATCACGATTAGCTGGACATTTTATCTTCATTATGGACAAAAGTTGATTTTGGTTTTGTTTTATTTTATTGCCCTCATAGATCACTGGTAGTTGCAACTCTTACAGCTGGGTTGCTTTTCTATTGAAATAGTGTATTTAAAAAAAAAAGTAAGAACAAATACCATAAATAGTTAATCTGTGTGTCAGTTATTCAATATTTCAAAAAATTAAAATGGACAAGAACTATGTTGTTAAGTTTCAAATGACAGTTTTGCATCATTTCAATTGATTGCCCATCCTTACTACCATTAATCTCTAAAATAAATTCCTGTATTTTTATACGCTTGCATTTATACAAGTATTGTGCAAGTGGAGCTGTGAGATATGGCCTCAAATCAAAGTCACGATTAATTGAAAAAGCTGCCTCGATTACAATTAATGAGTGACTATTTTTGTATATTTTTTTTTATTGTTTGCCCTCACTTACAAACATTTTGCTGCAAATGTAATCAACTATTAAAACATAACTATTTTTCTAAT
>JBAMYA010045304.1:0-11817 GCA_037176975.1 Arrhamphus sclerolepis
CAGGAATGAAAGGAAATCCCAGTGTGTGTGGGGGGAAGCAAATTCATGTCCAAACTGCATGAAGTTATTATTTATTCATAATCATTGACTTATGCATGCATTAAACTTTCAGTAATTGGATGCTTGTGTACTACAGTTTAACCAACAGTGCTACTAGTGGAGGTATCATGCAGCATGATGGAGTCTGTGTACTCTGGACCACCCTATAAAGAGACCAAGGAGGGGCCATATTCTAAGAGTTCATCTCCTAACAGTAGATGTTTTAATTTTATTTATTTGGTTCAGGAAATGCTCTCTGTCTATATTGAAAATTAGCATGCAGTAAATACAGGTGACCTGAGGGCCTACATCCAGGTTGTTACACTGACTTCATCCTTTAAAGACAGAAAAGTGCAGTTCCTTGATGGACCAATAGGGACTACCCCCAAAAGTGATCAATTTCTATTCATCCCCATACTGAGATGTCAAATTTTGCAGTAGAAACAAATATATTTACTGCCTAGTTAGAGGGGGGAAATCCAATCAATTTATACCAATTGCGACAGATCCAATCTGAATGAATGCAACATTAGTTAAAATCATAGGTTAACATGCACCACACTCAGTTAAATTAGGTATGTTATGGTAACTGAGTAAAGCTGGGCATCTTCCATCTGATTTGTGGGTTTGCTCATTCTGCGCTTTTTCTTTTTATTAACTGGGGTTGGGCAGAGTCAGTTCCTGTCAACATGCCAGGCCTAAAGAAGAACAAACAAACACAAAACTGGCATCAAAATGACTCCCCAGAAACATATTGGTGATGTCAGAGAGGATATGCCCAGTTCTGTTTGTACAGTCTGTGGTTGGAACTCACCGTCCTGCATATGAGAATGAACGTGAACTAAGAGAGTTCACACTGAGCAAAAAGCGTTGAGCAAAAAGCGTTGAGCAAAAACTTTGCCGTCAAAAAAACAAATAAACCTTTCAATACCAGAGCCCCCTTTAAAGGGGCGCATTTCATCACCAGGCAATATTTTATATTCTCTCTTAAGCTTATGGAATAATAATAGTCGCAATATCATCAAAAAGCATGTGAATTATTGTATTCTCATTCCATCATTGATATGTTCCCATATTGCTTTCCATCTTTACATTTTCACCTGTTTTAGACTTTATTGTACCAGCTTTTCTTCTCTGCTGAGCCAACATTTGCTCAAGTGTAATCCTTATGAGCCACCACAGAGGTAATTAGGTATGTCAAACTGTTTCCTGCCTTATTCAAACAGATAGAGTGGAGTCTGTTTAACTGAATTATAAATATTTCTAAAGAAGAAACAGAATATATACATATTTTCAACAATATTAAAGCTGAAAAAGGAGGGATTAAAACAAAAACCGATTTGGTCTTCTGGTACCTCTGAGACCACAAATCCTTTCATTCTCAGCTGAAATGAACACAGGGGAGTGAAGTGCTGAAAAGATTCTCTAGTATGAGGTACAACTCATCTCACTGGAACAATTGCACCCTCTAATTAGAAGACTATAAAAAATTGAAAGGGCTACTTTGTCTTTGTTATTCAAGTCTTAAATCCTTTAATGCATTCTTAGGAAAGATTATCAAAAGTTGTGAAGAACAACCCCATTATTACTGCACAAAGACTCAGCTTTTCATGGATACCACTTTTCTATCAATTGATTGTTGCAATCACCTGTTGACATCTCTTTGTTATAGCTCTAAATTGTGTTGCAGGCCTGAATACCAAAGAAAATAGATTTATATTGACAAAAGGAAGGTGACAAGACAAAAAACAAACAAACTTGAGTTCACATTGTCTACAAAGAAGTCAAAGTAAACTGAAGAATCATGGTGCCAGATGCCTAAACTACCTCAGCTGGCTCATGTTGATGTGGAGGAGCAGCACTTCTAGTCTGAGTTGTCAATCAGTGAACTTCTCAGCCTCTAACAGCGACTCCAGCCACCCAATGGAAGCTCTGCTCTCTTCATCATAACAAGCCAGTACAAGATCTGCATTACTTCAAATACTGTACTGACCTGACAGTCAGACATCAGTCTCCCACTCCACTCTTCCCTGACTCATGAACAATACTCAACTTGAACTTCTTCACTCGAGGTGGCACTGAACTTCAAAAACACAGAGGACATGGGACCTTTTTTCAACTGAAAATCACGGCCTTATTCGGTTTATCATGCTTACCAATTCACACTCAGCTGCAAACAGCTCCAGTGAAAGCAGAAGATCATGGCACAATGATGCCAACAGGATGCAGAGATGAAATTTTGAAGCCACAAAACTGGAATGTCAATAAAAGTTATGAAGAGAATTTGTGAGGGACAGCCTTGATGAAGTCCATCTCCCATCAAAATACGAGCCCAACTGTGGTCCATTTATTAACACACTGAAGAATTGACTCCAGCAGCAGCTGAGGCGATAGTCTGCTTGGTCTTACATTAGCTGTCAAATGCCTCCAGACTCCAACAACCTAACAAAGACAGGACTCAAGTTTGAGCATTTCCACCATGGCAGGCACTGAAGACCCTGTGGCTACAGCTACAGTCAGCCCAACAACATGGTCTATTCAGATTAAATGCCTCCCAGTTTCAGCAACCGAGAACTGGGTAGGATCTGAGGCCCATGCTTTTGTCTGCTTCCTGATTCAAAGAATACCACATTTCAGAAAACCTGAATTCCTCAAAATACAATAAAAAAAACACTCAATAAAACAGATATTGTAGTAAAACTCTCAACAGAACAGAAAACCAAACAGAATTAAGAAAAATAGGACAACTTTTTACAAAACAGAACAACTTTCACAAGTTGCCACTGACAGTTTTTGTTTGTTTTGTAAAATTTTGGTATCTTCATAAAATCATCTGAATTGTGAAATACAATAGTTTCCATCATGGAGACATTGTCTATGTGTTCTTGTAAATTATTGTTTTTTTAGCTCATGACCACTGAAAAAAAATGCAGACTTACAACTTGAGTGTGAGGCTCAAACAATCAGCTCTTGCATCATCTATGTTTGACATAAGCCTGTGGAGACCTGGGACCCCTGAAACTATAGAAGAAGAAAAAAAAACCCAGTGTGTTCCAGCCACATCTGGAAAATACATCTGTAATACTGTCCGTGACCAGCAGATGTAGTCTTGTTTTGCAAACTTAGATTTGTTGGCAGTCGGTGCAGTTTTTCTGCATCCACTTTTTAATTCATTTTGAGGGGAATAAAAAAAAAAAAGAAGTTTTAAGCGTAAGAAAAATCATGCAGCGACCCAGCATGTGGCTTTATGTTCGCAGTCAGGTCAATGAAATCATAATATTCACAATTTACAAAAAAAAGGGATTACGTTTTCTAATTCAGAAGGTAAAATTAACTTTATAAAATATAGCCTAACAGCCGAAAACACAACTTGGACGTGCGTTTCTAAACATCAGAAGTGGTGTCCAGCAGGTTTTGATACTTCTACAACAGCTGGTTTTCATCAGGAGGAGGGGTTATTTAATGCTGCACCCCGACAGCTGCACCCCCAGCACCATCTTCACTACCGCACTCTATTAGGTCCGGAGATTATCTGCGGGATCTTTCCGTCCGCTTTCACTCTTCGTTCAACATGGGCTTGATGCGTTTTCTCCTTTTTGCAGCAGCGGCCGCCTGCACGCTGAAAGGTACGCAGTCTTCAAACGCTAATTAACTCTCAGAGGAAGACAGATGGAGGGATGTTTATTAGGAGACGGGGGTCGCCTTCTTCTATCTCTTCTCTTTATCCGTTTCTTGCATGTAAGAAATCATTCTGTATTGACTTGCAAGCTTTCCTAACTGAAACCTGTAATGTCAAACATGAGTCTTTTGGGTTGTTTTCACTGATTAGTTTGTCCAGTGAATGTGAAAGGAAAATTAAACAGAATGGAGAGAGTTCTCCTTATGTCTTAACCTTTTGTGGCCTCTTAGGCTCACATCTCTTTACACAGAGAACATGCAAAAGTTGTAAAACTCTCTTTGCAAGAATACCAAGAAAATAAATGGGCTACAAACATGGGAATGTGTGTATTAGCTATGTCGTGGAAATTTAGAGGAATTAAAACGCTGGTCGTTGTTTAAAAGAAGTGATGATTTATTTTATTTTATTTTTAAAAATCTGGAGTCACCAAACTGTGTGAGTGATTTATCACTCCACACTGAACTTCTTGGAACTTCTCACTGGTTACCTGTGAATCTGATTTAAGGGGCGACTTGCTGACAAGTATACTAATGAGTAAAGCAGAGTGTAAGAGCACAGGACAGCATTTCCTGGAAAGGACTGCTGTCCTGGCCAGCACGAAGATTGATGGAAACAGACTAAAAGACCAGCTGAAAGCTCAATTCTTCATGACAAGGCCTTCATTCTGTGACTGAACAAAAGTTTCTAATATAAAAAACAGGGTAACAATATTCCCCCTGTGCCTTTTCATACTATGGCTCCACATCTGTGGGTCCTGTCTCAAAGGACACATGTCAGCTTGTTCACGTTTCTCAAACTCTTAAGCTCTCGTACAGAAGCGGTAGTTTGGTCAAGAGGTCCTTCAGACATGCTGTGTCTCATCGTTGTTGTTTTTTCTGAGATCTGCCCTGAATTTTGAATATTTTGACTGAGGCGATCAATTTAAGAGTGATTGCTTGCTGAGGTTACTCAGTCTGCACTTTAATGACACTAGTTAATGCAGGGTTCCCCCTGAGTAAAATATAGAGAGCCAGATGGAGAGAAATATTATGAGTGTGTGTGTATACAAGCACATATAACTGCCTGAACACATGTCGAGGTAATTAAAGCTCTGGTACATCTTTCAAATGAGGAAAGATGTTGAAATTTATTAAGGGGTAGAAAGACTTTGCTTCTTTATTTTATGTCTCAGACCTCATTTCCAGAAAGATACTATACACTGCTGGCAGTATATCAGAAATGTCCCCTATGTGGTCTGTTGGCCAAAACTGTTATGGGTTTTGTAATAGAAAACATCTCAGGACTATAACACACATTAATGTCATCTTGCTCAAAGTGAAATTTGATTAAGGAGAGAGCAGGAGGGATCTGCATCCATGGGGACTTCAGTCATGGACAAAGACAAGCTTTCAACTAATCTTTTCTAATGAAAGAACTGGATGCAACAAAGAACAGAGGAGTGTGGGGATTCCAGCAGACAGCAAGCTCTCTGCCAAATCATCAGGATAATGTGCTTCTCATAGGTGGTTTTGGATAACTGGGCTGTGGTCATTAGTAAAGTGAATGGATAATGCCAGAAAATGGTTTATAACTTAAGAAACAAAGGTGTATCAAAAATGAGGCACAGGTCTGATTTGCGATTGTGTTCACACTTATGGTTTGGTACTTTTGAGTTAAGCTCTCCAGAAGAAAGTCCTTTCGACATTGGATGGACCAACAGACAAAATAGAAGAAATGGAGTAAGGTGACAACATGATTGGATCGACCAGACTGAGGCCCACCTCAGGTGTACGGCAGAGTTCAGGTGGCAGCATCTGCACACATTCAAGTGAACCGCACCAACAGGGAGATCATACCAGGGTTCATTATAATTTAATTAAACAGACAGGAGTGTGAATTCAGTGTTACTGAACTTGCAAACATTGTGTTTGGAGGATGTGCTTGTCTGGACTGAGCATTTAGAGCAGACACTTTGTAGATCTGCCTGACTGAACTTAAAGTGTATCAGCAGTATCTGTGCCTGGAAATGTTCCAACAGTGTACTGAAGTGGTTGTGGAAGTCTGCAAATCTTTTCTCATCCTTGAGCCTACATAAACATCACTTCTATTTTCAAAAATATTAAAACTTTGTGCAATTATGAGCCAAAACAGCATTTAAGATCCAGAATAAGTTGCTCAGACTCCCATTTCAGGCTAGACCCAAATTTATGCTCATTTCCCCAAGAAAATAAAGTCTGATGTCTTTGATGATCTGCTACCAGTTATTTTCTCCTTTTTCTTCTGAGAGGCACCTTTAAGTTGTGCTTTAGAGCGAAATGTATTTGGTAAATAATTGGCTGGTTTCTGTGAATTCTGTCATCCACATTTAAGATTCTTAGATAAGATATTCGACTCAAGTCAGTTTCTTTTATATCAATCAGTCGCAGCATCATGAACACCTGCCCAGTATTGATTAGGTCTTCATGTAAACAAAACAGCTGTGACCACTCAGGATGTGGCCAAATAAAATGTGATGATAACCTGGAGTGTGTGGTACCCAGATATCCGCTGTGGATCCTTTGGACCTGCTGGGTTTTCAGGTCTTGGGGAATTTGAGTTGCTCAGAGTAAACTGCTGCTACTGTAGGGAAGTACTTTTCCCCTGTTGGGGGTGTGACTTATTATGTTATGTTACTTATGATAAAGTAACATCCATATGGACACTTTAAATCAGCATTTCCCAATAGAGTATTACATTTTAACAAGATGTGCAATGTTTTTCTGATCTTGAATTTTAGAGAGGGTTTATTCTTCCCAGTTTTAAACTGACTATTAATTCCACCAGAAAGGAGTTTAGAAGCTGAACCACAAAATAAAAGCACACAACCTGAGAACAAAGTACCCTTCTAAGAAAATATGGCAGTATATGATTGGTAAAATTAGATGTAGTCAGCTCTTTAAGGGATTGAGATGTCAGGAGAAGAGTTTTAAATGCTAGTCTGAATTTTCATAACTAGCCAAAAAAGAGAAATGAATGTTACTGGTGGTGAGTTTTTGAGGCAGCCCAATAATAAAGAAACAAAATTTAAAAAATTCACCTCAGGTAACATGGGGTCAGTATTTAAATTTACTTAGTATATTGTTTCATGACCAAATATATACAGACCATATTTGGATAAGACGTAAACATCAGCAGTGGCGTATGGCAGATATGGTGTTTGTGAGGGTTTGCAATGGAAATCCCCAAAATTGCACAATCTGTGGACTGGATTATGAGATTTATTTACCTACAGGTAATTAATAAAAATGTGTAGGACAATTAGGAAGCTTGAATAGGAGACATCAAAGAAACCCCAAAAGGTGATGCAAGGAACTCTAGGAGGAAACAGGATTAGATTCAGGGGACTGAGGTACTCGAGAATAATTGTTAATGAGTGCCAGAGTGTGATCCATTCAAGATTAAATCCTCTTCAATACGATCCAAATTCAGGTCCAAAAATCCAAATCCAAAAGTAAATCAACTGATCAGATCCAGAATGACGGAACTCAGAACAAGTAGAATCCAATAATCCAATTCAAAATCCAGCAGCAGGGTCAGAAAAAAAACAACTAAAAACTAAAAACTCAGGACCACAGCCTTCACAACAACAATTCACTTCTAAAGCACCTGCTTTCTCTCACTGCCACACCCTCTCTCACAAACATTGACTGAATTATTCCCATAATTACTTTTATTATCTCCTATATTAATATGATTACTGCTATAAATCAAATTACATTTTAGTTGATCTAAATTAAGCATTGTCCGGATTTATTACCATTAAACCGGAACAAGATAACTTTTAGGGAGGGAGGAAACCAAATATGTAAATGTCACACAAAAAGGACCAGTTGAACCAAGATCCAACTGAACCTTCTTACTATGAAGTGTGAGTGCTAACCACTGCACTACTGCGCTGCCCATCATAAAAACTACAAGAGAAGAAGAAGAGCAGTTGTGTCAGCAGAAACCAGCATCACTATGGTAGAAACTGCAGAAGGAGAAGGGAGAGAGACTACAGAAGACAGACGGACAATGCAATTGAATGATTCAGGATAATCTTAAACATAGATTAAAGAGGTTGAAGGTGGAAGAAGCTCAGTGTGCAACAGGATTCTCCTCAGCAGCCGAGCCTATTACAACATAACATAGAGATGGTCGTAGAGATTACAGAGTTAAAGGCTTTTTTTTTTTTTTTTAAAAAGGCAAACCTTAAATGTAGAGCGGGAATCTGCTTCCCAGACTGACGCTGGAAGTTGATTCTACAATAGAGAAGCCTTCACGGCCTATGAGATACTGCAGATCCCGACACCAGTGACACGACTTTAGGAGTTTCCATAGGGAGAAGACAGGGTCAACATTGATGAACTGGGCAATCAGTAGGAGTCTAGAAGGGCCACGAGTTAACTCAAGCACAGGTTTGACTTTGAAGACATGGAAGGTAGGATGAACTGGGTTCACCACCTTCGAGATGGGAAAAAGACCTTTGAATTGTGGAGCCAGTTTCCATCTCTCTAGACAGAGGGGTAGATCAGCAGTGGAGAGCTACACTTTCTGTATCATAAGATACCAGGACGTAGCAGACCATTTCATGTCAGTCCACTTCTTGTAGCAAGTCTTTGTACATTAGGCCCAAGGTTAGGTCAAGTCCGGTTCAGGAAGGCTGGAAAGTTGTTGTGTGGGACAAGAGACAATCTGGAAAGGCTGCTTAAATAGAGCACACATAGCTGAACTGAATGAGACTGATGTATGCCAGGTAACTCCATCAGAAAAGGAAATTACTTTCAAAATAAAGGTCAAAAACAGGAAGTGGGATTGGAACCAGTTTACATGGAGCATGATAAAACAATGTCCCTGAATACGTGGTCATTTAAGCAGACAGGTTTTTGATAATGTGCGTACAAGTCTATTTTATTTGACACAATCTGTTTTTTTGTTTGTTAGTTAGTTAGTTAGTTAGTTAGTTAGTTAGTTAGTTAGTTAGTTTGTTTTACAAGCAAAAAGCTCTGTAAGGTGTTTCCATGTCCCAGGTTTCTATTAGAGACCCCAGCATATCAACATTTTTTATAACTAGGATACTCCATGAATGGGTACGTAAACATACACAATGATATGACACTGTCTTCCTTGAACATTTACAGGACAAGAATACAAGTGTGTCTGTCTTCTACAGTTTCTCATCAGGGACCAAACCAGCGTAGACTGTACAATGACCTGATGCGCGAGTACAACCCACTGGTGCGACCAGTCAGCAATGATTCTCAGAGTCTCACTGTTCACTTTGGTCTCAGCATCATGCAGATCATGGACGTGGTGAGTAAGTCATCTCTTCTCATCTTTATTCTGAAAAACAGTGGGCTTCATTCATGGAATCTTCAAGAATATAAGTAGATTTGCAACATAAATCAACTTTACTCAAAACTTTTTTCAAAATTCATGAACTTATCGTGTTGGAAAAACATAGATTTGTTCATAAAAATGTGTGTCCATTCCTAAATACTGACTGATTGCAGCGAGGTCAGTCGCTTCCACAACTCATGAATTAACATAAATCTCCACCCAGGGATGACTATTTAAGGAGGATCCTCCAAATGCATGTCTTTAATGGTGCACATTAGAAAAAAAAGAATAGAGAGACACAGTGAAAGAGATCATTTTAACTGAAGAGGAGGGAAGAAAAAACACTATTTTCTTCAGTTTGTAGGCTGTAGGTATGACAGAGAGACAGGGAAGGCACAATCCTGGATGAGAGATGACTAATGCACGCAGTTAATGTTGTACCTTCTGTCCAAAAAAGCATTCAATGATATTGTCTCTATGAGCAGAGAAACCTCTACCAGAACTCAATTAAAAAGACAGTGGCATGGCTACATATTACATCCACAACAGTGGATTAGAAATTTATGGTACAATAGTTTTCTTAATTGATTGTCTTTTGTTGTTGTTGTACCAATAAATCAGCCTGCAGAATAACTTTCAAAAATGAATGTATTCAGTTTTTGTTTTACTTTGTTTTTTTTCCTTTTTGCAAAAAAACATGTTTTGCCTTTTACTAAAAAACTTGGTGTGTCTAAATAGCCTTCTAGTGGCTGGTCGAAACAACCACTAACTGGTGAATCATTCAGAAAGTTGCTGGTGTGTCCCAGTAGCTCGATCAGGAGCTTTGTGAGCTTGTTCTTCAGGCACGGGCTCCAGTGTCTGACCCTGTAAGGCCTTGTTTCATGGCCTCATCGTGCAGAAAACTGAAAGCCAATATTATTTTTCACACGTTCTTGGGTCTATAGAGCAGGACACCACTGGTGTGCTCTGTAATGGCCAAGTCACTGCATGAGTGTCAATTCAACTTACTCAACCCACAAACATTTTAACAAACACAGTCTCATTTTTAATTATGTGAAATGTCCATCAATTCAAATAAATGTGTCATATTTCTAATTTATTGCCATATTTAAAATACATGTTGAAAACGGTAAAGTAGAGAAAGTAGCCTCCCATACAATGCATCAGCATTGTAAATTCTGATTATTTCTGCTCCCATTTCATGAATGACGCCCATTATCATCTCACATCAATTCTAACATGGAAGATCATTGTCTTTTTTGTAATATGGGTCAAGTCACCATCGGCTCATAAATCAGTTGAGTTCCATGCACATAAAAAATTTTAGGGTCAATTAAATCTTGGTTTTGATGTCTTCAAATGTAATTGCTGAGTTACAAAGTTTAATGCACCGTTGAACTCACTAGAAGAATATATTGGAAGTAATTATGAGTAAATTATGCACTTTTCCCACTACAACAGCACTGAGGTGAGACTGTTGAAGATGTTTACACATGGTGTCTCGGTTATGAAATTTAAGATGAAGGGGGAAATTAACAAACATAGCATAAGACCTGAATAATTATATGAATTTTGATTTTTCAACAGGATGAGAAGAACCAGGTCTTAACAACCAACATCTGGCTGCAGCTGGTAAGAAAATTAGCTCTATAATGTTTGGAAAGTCACACAAACAGCATGGCATTATGGTTTCACCTCTACATTTACATGCATACATTTTAATAATAAATCCATAATCCTTTGATCCCGTTTGTGTTTCTCTGAGCAGGCATGGGATGAGAAATAGACTGCACCCTGCTAATTTAGGATTATGTGTTGGATTATTTCACATAATGTCAAAAATTGATCTTTGAGGTTTTACAGCAGCTGGAATCCACTGAGTTGCACTACTGCCATCAACAATATATTGTTTTTAACGTTCAATTTACAAAAATAGTTGTTACATCAAGGCAAGGCAATGTAAGTTTATTTGTATAGCACATTTCATACACAACTCAAAATGCTTTACAAAGGCATTAAGATGAAATAAAAATGGATTAAAACAAATAACATTAAATCAATTAAATAAAGAATGATAATAATTAAATTAACAAAAATAAAAACAACAATTTAAATGTGTAATTGGACAGAAAAGGGTTAAAAACAGAATAGAAAAACAGTGCAGTAAAATTTGACTAAGCAAAGGCACAGGAAAAAACAAATTTCCGTTTCAATTTAATTGTGTGCAGAGTTGGAGACCATTTGATATCAAGAGGAAGTTTATTCCATCTATGTACAGCATAGGCGCTAAATGCATTTTCACCACATTTGGTCCTAACTCGAGGTTCTACCAGCTGACTGCTACCTAAAGATCTCAGAGCTCTGAACTCTACTTGGTTTATATTCTACTAGATCAGTAATGTAATCTTGCTGCATTTTATTGTGTGATTTGTAAACAAACACTATAGAGTCTATTCTGTAGGTAACTGGTATCCAGTGGAAGGATCTCAGAACAGCAGTAATGTGTTCAGTTTTCCTGGTTCTTGTTAGGACTCTGGCAGCAGCGTTCTGGATGAGCTTAAGCTGTCTGATTGTCTTTTGGGAAGACCAGATAAAAGAGCATTACAGTAGTCGAGTCTGCTAGAGATGAAGGCATGAATGAGCTTCTCTAAATCAGCACTGGACATGAAATCTCTGACTCTGGGAATTTGTTTGAGGTGGTAAAAAGCTGTCTTAGTTCCAGCCTTGATGTGGCTGCTGAAGTTCAGGTCTGAGTCAATTAA
>JBAMYA010045305.1:0-11816 GCA_037176975.1 Arrhamphus sclerolepis
ACCGCACATTCTCACGTCAAGTTTGTTTTTTGTAAATCACAAACTTTGCGTAGAAATCTGCGTACGCAGGTTTCAAGTCCCGTTTTGTACGTATGCCACGTTAGTAAATGTGACCCCTGGTCTGTGTGCTCCTGTGTTGGACGAGGAGTTGATGGAGGTGGTGGGTGGTGTGTCCAGGATGCTTCGTAGTTTTTGAAGCATCCGTATCTCCATCACTGTCTCTAAAGAGTCCAACCTCACCCCCACTTGCTTTAAAAAAATCAAAAAACAAACAAACAAAAAGCTAAATTAAATGTAAAACTGGTGTAGGTGTTAAATAAGGTCTGACGCCAACCGTTCCTGCAGACGTAACATGATCAACAACATCTGGAGAACAATCAGCAGTCATTAGTTATGAAGAAAAAAAAACATGAAATCGTCACAGACTGGATACCACTACAGCAGAAAAACAACAGCCCTGGACCAGACAAGGACCAGGACCAAGACCAGGCAGAGGGAGAGGATGAGGACAAGAAGGAGGGACAAGGTGTCTGACTCTGGAACCCGTTGGAACTGCTCTCTGCTACTGCAGTTGACCTGTTCAGCCACTTGGTGGCAGCAGGAACCAGCTGAAACTGGCTCATCCTCCTCCAGCAGAAGATCCAGTCACTCCTCTGTTCAACTCTCCATCTGCACATCAGCTGAACCTCCTCTGAACAGATCTTGAACTAGACAGAACCTCCTCTGAAGAGATCCTGTATTAGCCTGAACCTCCTCTTTTATCCAGATTGAGGAACATCTGGAAGGTCATGTGACTGTATTGCTGGTGAGATGAGAACCGGTCCAGACTAGTTAGTTATGTTTTGGTTTAAATTTGATTTAAATCCAAACTTCCATCTCTGACATTGGTTCTTCCTCCAGTCCAGGGTCTCGGGGGTCAATCCCAGCTCTGTTGGGTGACACGTGCACATGGACAGGTCACCAGTCCATTACAGGTTAATATTACCACGTTCTTATATGATTTTAACCGCACATATAAACGTTAGAACTGTTTTAATCATTTCTAGAGTACAGCATGATACAAATTATCTTATCATCTTAGCAGATCTCTGGAGCACTCAGGTCTGTGTTAATATGCCAAGAGGGAAAGAAGTCAGCAATGCTACTAGAGACGCAGCTGTTGCTGCACACCAATCGGGAACTGGTTCTAAAACCAACCTTCTGCAGTGAGAAAGATTATTGATTATTGACAGCTGTCAATCTTCCAGGAGCAGATTTAACCCCAGATTTAACCCCTAACCCAGACCAGGCCATCCAAGGCTGTGAAAACTACAGGCAAAGACCATAGCTCCATGTCAGAGCCTGCAGGCCTCACTGATGCTAGATGTCCATGACAACACAGAAAACCAGACCTGGTTCAGGGTCAGCGGTGGGACCATGAACCCACGAGGGTCAGGTCACTCTGGTGAGCCGAGAAATGGTTTCTGGGAGCAGAATATTTATATACACATCCACTGGTTCTGGGTTTTGGTACTGGACTCACCAGGAGATCCATGCCAGAGTTCACCACATGGTTCAAGAGACCCTTGTTGGAGGTCTTGGACCAGTTGCTCTGCTCCACAGCGACAAAACAACAGTGCAGGACATAAAGTCTGTAGATAAAACCAGTTTTTCCAGTCTGTTGGAGCCTGACCAGTGCTGGTCTGGAGTTGGTTTTTTGGTTGAAGTTTGTCTCTCTTGATTTATAGTTTTTGGTTGGAGTCCATCTTTGTCGGTTTTTAATTTTTGGTTGGAGTTGGTATTTTTGGCTTTTAGTTTTTGGTCGGAGTTGATCTTTGTCGGTTTAGTTTCTTGTTGGAGGCAGTCTTTGTTGGTTGAAAGTTTCTGGTTGGAGTTGGTCTTTGTCAGTTTATAGTCTCTGCTCTGATTTTTTTGTATGAAGCCAAATGTGAACTACTGCTGCTCTGAAACCGTGCACAGACTCAGAGGCTTTGAGAAAACAACCCACACACACCCACACACACACACACACACACACACACACCCACACACACACACACACACACACATGCACACACACACTCACGTGCACTCTCAGACCCCCCTTCCACAGCTGCTGCTGTCTGACAGCGAGAGGATGACTGTGTTCTTCCTCCTCCTGTCAGAGCGGCCGAGCAGATGGAGGCAGAGTGGCGGAGGGGGAGGAGCATGTGTGTGTGTGTGTGTGTGTGTGTGTGAATGTGTGTGTGGTTTCAGCTGGCGTGCTTCTCTCTGCCCTCTAACCTTCATGGCGCCAGCTCCACTTCCTCCACTCTAAACATCTGGTGTCTGACACACACACACACACACACACACACACACACACACACACACACACACACACACACACACACACACACACAGTCAGACTGAGGAAACTCTGGTGCATAGCTGCACACTGACTGTGAGCGTGTTTTCATCTGTGTTCAGAGGACTCAGTCTGTTCTGATCAAAAACATGAGCATTTGTTTTTAAGATAAGATAAGGTAAGATGTACTTTATTGATCCCAGGAAGTTTACTGGTAATATTCTTCCGACATACACCACCTCACATGAACACCAGTTTAAAACAGATTACACATGTGGGCTTGTACACCCATGAATCAAAACTTCTAGATGATCCTTTAGCATTCATCTATCCTTTATCGGTCTCAGTCACAGAGTACTTCAGAGGAACCAGGCACCATGTTGCTACTGGACAGTGATGGTCTGAAAGTCGACTGAAACACTTTCATTCAGTTACAGTTAGCCATTTTAGCTTGGCTGACTTAGCTTATACTAACTGATGATGCTGATTAATATCACTTTACATTCATTCTGATCAAATCTGTACAAACATCCTCATTTCAAGAGTCGCTGTTAAAACATCAGAAATGACTCCAGCCAGCCATCACCCAGCCCTGGACTCACAGGCCTACACTGGTCAGCATACCCAACTTGCAGACAACTGCAGATAGCCTAGCACTGCAATAGACAGGCCAAGTGATTTTGGGTCTCAGCAGAGCTCCACTAGACCTCCTCTCAGCTCTAGGAACTGTCATTTCAGCGGTGGGAGGGCTTGTTTCAGCTCTGGCAGCACTCATTTAAGCATTGGCAGCATTCGTTTCAGTTCTGGTAGCACTCGTTTCAGATGACATTGGTTAGTGTCCCAGTTAGACAGCTAAGCAGAGAACTAAGCCCAATACTGGTTCATACAAAAATGAACAGAGGGGTGGAATGAACAGGCCTGATAGTGAGGACTACAGGAGCTGAAACTGGGACTACTGCAGGGCCAGTTTCAGCTCTATGAGAGAAACCATGGCCAACAGTGGCTATGCTGGTCTAGCCAGGGACATAGCTCTGGCAGAAAAACCAACAGCAGCTGCTGAACTGCAGACACCATCCAGACCCTTCAACGTCAGTCTTGAATGGTTCTGGGAAAGGGTGGCTAGCCCGGGTTGGGCAGCTGAGGGTTACCAAGTCAACCCAGTGGTGCACGCTTGTCAGCAGCAGTTGCTCCTGACATAACGCTGGTTTGATTGACATAATAGCTATGGACCAGAGGCCTTCTCTCTGGAAACCCTCAGGGTTGACCCAGATCGGGTGGTGGGCTTCAACAAGACTTCCGCAAACGCTAACCCAGAACAGAAGCAGGACGGCTGGAGAGATCACTCAGATTCAGAGGGAAGGTGTTAACTCTCTCTAGAGTTGACCAAACTTCTAAATCAGCAGCTGGATAACAAAAAAACAAAACAAAAAAACCACCAACAACAAAAAACAAAAAAAAACAAAAACACATTTACCAGCCCAAAGACCCAACAGCAAAACTTTAAGCTACACTGTTTGGCCGAAATGCTTTCTCCCACTAGGGGAGTTTTTACTTCTGAATGTTTCTTTATTTAATATTTTAAAATATTTGCTGAAGGGAATTGAATTTATCTGAACTGAACTGAACTGAATTGATCTGATTTGAACTGAAATGAATTAAAATAGCTGAAAAACAGAAGAACTCGAGATGTAAATCAGATCTACATCAGGGTAAAGATTAACCATCCACTAGCAACGATACAGGCATCAATCCATTTAATCCTCGTCAATACATGTTGTCAGCAGGACTTTTGTAGTCTATTTTTATTAAAGAAACAAGTTTAACTAGTTGAACCCAGAACTAAATCTTAGGTTCTTACCCTGATTTAATGTGTGCTTACAACATATATATCATCTCTTATTGATCAGTGGCTCCTGATCAATATCAGCAAACATCCAACCTAGATGGAATAATATTCTCCTATGAGTCGGTTGACAGGTGTAAACAAGACTGAAGCTTCTTCATGTGCTGTAGGTCAGATCATGATGGATAACTGTTCCTCACCTTCCTCTTTTTGCTCCGCCCCTCGGCCTGCAGAGTCCTGGTACACTGTTCTACGCACTGGGAAAAGCTGACACTGCCGTGGTCTGAGCTGTAGTCCAGCTCCGCCAGCTGAGCCAGAGACAGGATGTAGTTGCACGCGATGCGAAGTATGGCCAGCTTAGACAGCTTCTGGCCATAGGAGTAACATGGCACCTGGGCAGAGAAAAAGCATGGAGGCAACTGTCAGACACCTGGAAGCAGGAAACCTGCCATCAACACCCCATTGTCACCTGTCACTAGTGCCCCACATGTCAACTGTCACCAACACCCCACAGGTCATCAGCACCCCACCTGTTGTTTTATGTGAACATAGAAATGATCAGTGAACCACCGTTAACTTTTATCTGACTGGACACTGATCTCTCATGAAGGCGTTGAAGTGGTAATGTCATGTTTCTACCTGTCGTGACGGTTATACACTATCCGGTGTCCTAATTAACTAACTCCCTTTATGATTTATGATCTTTATGATCCATGATGAAAAACACCATGGATCTGACATTGTTTCTTCAGATCATTGATCTATTTTAGTTGCATTTGTATGACAATGATATTATTATAATACAGATCATGTTTATAATATTTTTATTATATTGTTTTTTTAAACTGAGTTTGAGATGGTTGTGTGTGAGGGACATCCCTCCGTCCTGTAACCAAGGACGACGTCAGAGAGTTTCTAGTCTCACGTGTACGACAGCATCACAGGCAGAAAACAGTCCCGACGCAGAGAACGTCTGAATTAAGAGGAAGAAGCTCCATCAAGTATACAACAAAATGTTTCTTACAGCAGGACAGTGTACATCATCATAATTAAGTCACCATTACTGGCCAGATGTTTGACAGCTGTTTGACCAGCAGCCAGATGTGTGAAAGCTCCCACACACAGAGGAGAACAACCAGGAATAGTCCAGTTTATGAACTTGTGGGTTATGTGGAGGCCCCATCTCTGGTGGGTTGCAAACATCAATTCAAGGATGTAACCGAAGTTATAAGTATGGTAAAATTGATTGTTCATGTTGGTGTTGACATTAAACTCAAATAACTGAGGAGAAGAGAGGGCTGACCAGATGTTTGATGAAGCAAATGTACATCAAATAGTCGCAATTTAGTGAACGTCGCAATTTTACAACAAAAATCTGAACATTTTAGAACGAAAGTGCACATTTCCACAAAAGTTGCAGTTTTACTTAATCTGCATTTTTATAATATAAAGTCATAATTCTATGTGAAAATGAGTTCATTTCACAAAACCATTGTAATTTTAAGTTAAAAACTCCAAATTTCTAATTTTACAACAAAAAATCATGACCAAAGTTGCAATTTTTTAAAAGTGTTTTTTTCCTAATCTTTAAAAATATGGAATTTTAGGACAAAAAAAATTCTGTCATACAAAAGTTGTCATTTTATGATAATGAGGAACTATTTTTGTGAATTTCATGATAATTTCATGGCAAAAGTGGGGTTTTATTTTTAATAAAGTCGCAATATTGCAAAAATCCCTAAAGTAACAGGAAAAAATTGTGACTATGGTAAAAAAGTTGGGCTTTTTGCTGACTTCTCCTAACCTCGTTCATTACACTAGGACATTTTTTTTATTTCTTGTTTTACAAATTTTGCAAACTATGTACAACAAATACCCACCAACATTCAGATTGATTTGATGTGAAGAGTGCTGAAATTTTGCCAGAAACAGGAAAACAACAATAAGAAGAATTCTAGAAAACAGAAAGACCCTGGTAGTTGTGGTATTTTTTCAGCTCGTGCCATCCCTGCTAACATGAAACATGTCTGTCTGTTTGTGACATCATCACTGTCTATGATGCCACATCAGCAGCGTCTGGAGGCCTCTAGGAACCTTTAGTGTGAGATCATCGGTCATACGTCATACAGTCTTAGCTGGCTGATCAATCACAGACAAGGTAACAGGATGTAGCGTTTATGTCTGGAGTGTGTCATGCAGTGAAAGCGGTGTGTGCTTCAGTTTCTGGAGGTGGCCCGGGACCTGACCTGCTTCCTCAGAGCTTCAAATGCAGCGCTGATGGTGTGGACTCGGGTCCTCTCCCTGGCATTGGCCAGGAGCCTCCTGGTCTGCTGGATAGCTTTGACCTCTGGGAGACGTCCCCGACCGTCGGCACTGATCCCGGACCGCTTCCTTGGGGAGTCCTAAGATCAGAAGAGCAGAGAGACTCAGAACACAGAACCAGTTCACCAGTACCAAATGTCTGTTAAGAGTTAGACAACGGTACGCTGTGATTCTGGTCTCCTTCTCAGCAGCAGTGAGCACCTGGCGGCATTCAGGACCACCAGATAATGCTGGGGGTGGAGGAGGTGGGTGGCATTGTTAACAGGTCATTCATCACAACTACCAGAACCAGAACCTTTATTCAACTCAGAAGGATACCACAAACCACAGAAGGAGAGGATGAGAAAAGAAAATAGAAAACTGGCTCTGGACAGGCTCTAAACTCACCTTGGGCGAAGACAACTGGACTTCTACGTGTTCCAGACACTGGGAGGACTGGGGGGTTCTGGGGAGGGTGAGAGCTGCAGACTGGCCTGGCACGTCCAGAGGGAACATCTGATGACCCGGAGAAGAGCCGGGGCCAGTCGGTGAGGGCAGTGGGAAGGTGGCGGGCAGGCCCAGTTTGAGCCTGCTGGACAGGGGCTGGGAGATGGAGGGGGGCCAGTGGGAGATCTGGTTAGAAGATGGGGAGTCAGGTGATCGGGATGGCCCATTGGAGGGAACATTGATGCCAATCCGCATATCGATGGCGCCGCTCTGACCCGGAGCCACGCTTTCCTCTGGTAGAACCCCCGTACCATTAGCTGCTGCATCCTGTGACATCATCAGCTGTCTCTGCAGGGGGGCCAGCTTGCCAACGTGATGCATCACCATGTGGGGGTCGTCCAGCGAGTCCGTGTCTGACAAGTCCATTGGGAACGTGGATGCTGCTTCCATAAAAAGCCGCTTCGGCTCGCGGGACTTCCTCTTGAACTTCTTGTTGGTGCCGGACACATGCACCTGCTGGGAGGTTCCAGAACTGGTCCAGGTGCTGGTCTCA
This sequence comes from Arrhamphus sclerolepis, assembly GCA_037176975.1. Lineage (NCBI taxonomy): Eukaryota > Metazoa > Chordata > Actinopteri > Beloniformes > Hemiramphidae > Arrhamphus > Arrhamphus sclerolepis. The sequence continues at coordinate 7,471 of JBAMYA010045305.1, forward strand.
GGGATGGGCTTCTTCATCTCAGCGACAGTGATGCTAATGCTGAGTGATCCTACGAGTGATGATCTCCACGGCCTGAGGAATGTCCTGAGGAATGTCACAGAGAACCTCTCTGGAGCAGAAAACAATTCACCACAAAATCAAACATGTTTCATCTTCATCAGTCTTCTGTGATGCCATCAGAGCCAGTCAACAGGTGGGTTTGTTGCTGGGTGTAGTTGCGTGAACCCTGAAAGATCTTTGAGGAACCCTCAGTCTGAGGGTCAAAGCTCTGCCAAAGATCTTTTTGGAAAGTCGTCCGGTGTATGATCAATGTTATAGCCAAAAAACACCTGTAAGAGGAGCTACTGAGCCGGTGGGAGGAGTTACTGAACCTGTGGGAGGGGCTACTGAGCCTGTGGGAAGAGCCACAGATAAAACCTGCTGAAGTTCCTCTGAGCAGCTTTAGGTCATTCAGACAGAACCTTTTGTGGAAAAGTCTTAGTAATTGTAACACGGGGTTTCGTGCACGTCAGTTGGCGCAGGTCTAGAGGCTCTTGTCTGTTTGCAGCATCCTGTACCTCAACAGATCAGAGCCTGCGCATCCGTGACATCTGCTGCGCATGCACGCGCCCGGTCTCCCCGCTGCTAAAGTCTCTTTCAGTCCAGATGGTCACGTGGTCGCGGAGATGCGCGAGCTCGCTGCAGAGCTTCTTGTTTCAGAGCGCAGAGCGGCTCCAGTCTGTCTGCATACTTGAGGACACGCACCCGTATACACACACACGCACACTCAGCTTGAACCCAAATGCACAAATGAAGTCCTTCAGAACCAGAACTCGCTAATGATCTGACACACGATCAGGACCTGAACCTCTCTGGACACCCGAACTGAGACTTCAGGGGTTCAGAACCAGATTAAAGTCTTCACCGTCAGCTGGTCTCTCACCAACAATATGAAACAAGTCCAGCTCAGGTTCTAACGGCCTTGACGCGTCCCGGCCGTTCCGGTACCGGTCCGTACAGAGCTGGGAATGACTCCCTGATACAGTGACTTCAGTCTGTGTGTCCCGGTTCTGACCCACGAACACTATTGAGTCCACCAGCTGCCGCAGACCCGGTATCTAGGTAAAACTCCTGAGTCAAAGTACAGTACTAGAACTGCTGCTGGATCTGATTCGTTTCAGAACTCTTCCTGGACCAGGTCTGAAATGGAACAGCAGCCGGACCTGATCCGCATCAGAACTTCTCCTGGACCTGGTCTGGAGTAGAACTGCAGCTGGACATGATTCGCATCAGAACTCACTCTGGACCTGGCCTGAAGCAGAAATGTAACTGGACCTGAACCGCATCAGAACTCCTCCAGGAACTCGTCTGAAGTAGAACTGCAACTGGACCTGATCTGCATCAGAACTCCTCCTGGACCTGCTCTGAAGCTGAGCGGCGCGTGCAGCAGCGGCAGTCAGAAGCGCGTGCACCACCTCACATCGGTGGCGCCGGACTGGCTGAGCTCACTCACGCGCGCGCACACACACAGGAGGAGGGAGGGGGGAATGGTTCCAGCAGAGAACCGGACTGACAGCTCCTCCTGCTGGCTCACCAAGTCTGAGTGTATACTAAATAATACAATAGGTACATCCATCCATCCATCATCTATACTTGCTTATTCCTGTGCAGGGTCACATGTGTCTGCTGGTGCCTATCCCAGCTCTTTGGGCAGGGGTACACCCCGGACTGTCCAATGCAGCAACACCATATCAATCAACTATATATACTAATACAAGAACGGAGAAATAGGACAAAAATATTTTATAACTGTAAATATACACAATATGTAAAGAAGAAAAAAAGAAAAGAAAAAGGCCTAAACAACTCTTGTCAGCAGCTCTAATGTGGAGCACTGTAGAAATTTTGATGAGCAAATGCCCCCCTGACTCAATCATGATCCTCTTGATCCCTGATCCAACTATTCTCATTGTCAGTGCTTCCCATTAGAGAAACTGCAGCCTCTAGTGGTCGGTAGAGGAACTGCAGCCTCTAGTGGTCAGTAGAAGAACTGTATCCTCTAGTGGTTGGTAGAGGGACTGCAGTCTCTCGTGGTCAGTAGAGGACCTCTTTTGGGGGAATCCCTGTATTTGTCTATTAATTTGACAATTTGTGGATGGAAAATTTTCATCTAGGGCAGTGGTTCTCAACCTTTTCTGGGCCAGCGCCCCCTATCCATTATCCAGGTCCCTTACCACCCTTATCAAATATGATGTAGACTACTTACACTGATTATTATTGTTGTTGTTATCATTATTGCTGTATCTGTATTTATACTTTTAAAAAAAAGTTTCTTTTTTTTTTAAAAACTGAATGACAAATTTATTAGTTTCCTGGGAAACAAAAAAGCCATAGAATAAAAAAATTATTTACACTAGGGTAGGCCTGAAAGCAGTCAATCAGAACGGCTAAACATTTCAATTCAAACTTTAATTAATTATCACAAACAGCAGCCAATCAAAAACAGCCGCAATCTAACGTTCATGTTAATTAAACAACAGCCAATCAGATACGGCAAACAATGAGCTTTATAAATGTTCTAATACAAAACAATATTGTACTTAAAAAGGGTTAAAGCAGAACGATTAGGCTAACCTTCAAAGGAAATTAGTGGGAAACTAGTGGTGAACCCTGCACCTGTTTTCTCTGCCAGTTTCTTTATTGCGCTGCAGAGAGGTTAGTTTCAGCCGTAGTGCACCAGAAGTCACCAAGTCCAAGTACATATGAATTTAGCACCCACAAAGGGATTTATCAAACCTAAACGCAATTTTGCTCATAGAAACTGCGTCTACGTTTAACACGTTTCAAAAAGACGTGCAAACAGTCTGTATGCGTAATTACGCACGCATGGCTATTGGCACAAGAAGGAGACATAAAACGAAGCAAGGAGACGCAGAGAACCATTATCCATCCTTGTGAACATTTTTGGGTTTAACGAGGAAACAAATCATTAAAATATATCGCTGATCCTGCATTGACATTTTGGAGCTGTTGGAGGAACTTGGATTTGGAGCCAGAGGAGGAGTCAGCAGCCGGGAGCTCCCAATCCCGCTTTTCAGATGTAATGTATGAAGTCCCGAGCGTCATGTGGCATCAGATGGCCAGGGCGATTAGGTTTCCACGCACTTGGCAGTCGTTGTGTGACACCAAACAAGGCTTTTACTTTTTTTTCGCAATTGCTGCATTTCTCAGAGTGGTAGGAGCTTGCATGTGCAGCGCGTTTGTGATGCTCTAAGCATCGTTACCAACGTTGTGGTAAAATATCCCAAGTCAGTGTATGAGTCTTTTATTCTGAAAAACGGTTTTCTTTTTGCCAAGTTGCGACTTGCGAGATTCGAGATGGCTGGCTTGTAGGTGGATCAGTTTGTGAAATCCTTTGTGAAATATTTTATTACATTAGAAACAAGAGCATGTGTCATATTCATTCATGTTTCTTGAGAAAAATAAAAACATATGAGAACCACATGTCAGAGAAATAAGATACGAGGTCTGCACAAGGATTATTGAGGAGTGCACCGTTGAAATCTTGAAGAGCGGGTTCTGTTGTTTGGTTCGTACTGGTGGAGCACTGGTGTAAAGACCAGAAAAAAACACACACACAAAACCTCATTTAAATATGCTGTCTCCAACACTTCTGCACCTACCGCCATTTGCGCAATCACTCTTAGGCTAAATGATGCAGAAACTGTGGTTCCACCTCTCATGCAAAATTCTGGATTGCGCGTTCAAATTACTACACATCAACTGGAATGTTGATCAATCTGGCGTTTAATGTTCACAAAAACACAAATTTATAAAGCCGACGAGAAAAGTCGCAGCGATGTCAGCTGATATTAAGCCGGTGTTAAACCATGCTTTAATGTGCGTCTCGAATTCTGGACGTATTCAGACAGTGTAATACCTTTATTTTAAATGTGTAGCCACTGAAAAACAATGCGCTCACGGTGTTTCCCTCAGAGAAATTAACCCATTCAAGAGAAAGAAATTCTCCAGGGGTAATTCCACAAAAGAGAGTGTTCATGTTTCAGAGTTTACACAGTAAATGCCATATGGGAAAAATTTTGTAATGTAATGCTCTGACGTCCCGTTCTCCTTGAAGGCACCACAACAGAAACTGAAGAGAAGAGCGATACAGTTGCAGACCATGCATGTTTTCAATGTTGCAGACCACAGTTTTCTGCAAGTACTTTAATTTAAACTGGTCTTGTTGAGCATTTTTAGTGTAAACTTTACCTTCAAACAAACGCCCCCTGTTAGAGTGCGATGTTTGTCACAGCAGACAATCTTTGTAGGGATGGGGTTGATTACGTGATTACGTTTTACGTACA
>JBAMYA010045306.1:0-11816 GCA_037176975.1 Arrhamphus sclerolepis
AATAACGCCATTTTAAAAGTTGCTGGGGTGTTCCCCATAAGTGAGGCAGTTACAGGTTCACGACAGAGGGGACGCAGACAATTAAAATGTGACTTTTCCTCTTTTTTCCCACTTTAACAGACCTGACTGTGATATGAGTTTTAATAAGGTTGGGTCGTGGTAAATTATCTGGTGCCAAAAGTGGGTAATGCTTGGGGTGATGACCTGTGTAGGCACCATAGAGGAAGAGGGGGTACTGGGTCAGTCACTTGTCTGGACCATGGTCTGGACAGCGTGTCGAATTTTGTTGGCCAACACTTTCCTACCTAGTCTGCTGGGGTGGATCCCGTCCACCCGGCAGAATGTGGAACGGTTCCAGAACAGGTTAAAATTGTAGATAAAATGTAGCGTGTTCCGTACTGGAGCCAGGTGTCCAGACTCAGGAGCCGACTAAAACTACCTACTCTGCGGGTGAAGAAGGGAAGGGACCCGGAAGTAAAAAAAAAAAACAGCCTTGCTGCAGTTACTCTGCACATTAAAAATTCGGGACGTATCATTAAAACCAACATGAACATTGGTCCTGTTTATTGAGGATGGAAGCGATGCAACAGGTCCAGGAGTTTTTCTAAAATAACAGGAACTCTGGCATCAGGGAAGCAACAGGTGACAGGATTAAAGAACCGGACATGTTTCATAATGGAATCCCTGACTATTGCTGTAGTTGGGGTGAACAGGGGAGAGGGTGCTGGGGAGGCTACTCCTGGTCCCGGCCCCGCTGTGAGCCCCCCAACCTCTGTGCTGTAGTGCTCTGCTACAGTCCGTAACAGCCGAGGCTCCTCCCCTCGGGCAGGGAGCGGAGCAGCGGCGGTGCATCTCCGCTGTGGCACTGGAGTGAATAGCAGTGTGGAGCGGTGCATCCTGGCACGCGGGGAGCCTGAAGATCTTGGGGCTCTCCGAAGGCGGTGGATAATGGGAGAGAAGAGCAATAGGACGCCTTCACAAGAGGCGGGAAATCCCCAAGGTCGAGGATGTCGAACTTGTTTTCTAGTTGGATATTCGGTGTGTGAAGGAACTGGACCCAGGAAGAATGCCAGCCTGCCCTGCTGTGAGGACCGACGACCGACCGCGGCTCCTGGTGAGAAGGTGTGGAGCTTACCAGCATCTTTGGCTTTGCCCCAAGTCACGTCCAGGTGTCATCAGGAACAGGTGGAGGAACTGCCGCTGACAGACGGCCGGCTGCGGCTGTGGTGGAGATGTCAGTTCCGCAGGTACTTCTTTAACTTTCATGACTGGAGATGCATCCCTCTCATGGGCAGAAACGGGGACAGTAGAGTCGAGCTCAGCTGAGTCGCTAGTAAGACCTGGGCCCAGAACAACCACAGAGTCGAGAGGTTTGGGCAGTAATCCCATGGTGTGGCCACATTTTTTCTTCTTTTTTAAAGCCAGGATTTGAATATATCTCTTTTTTTCCTTAAACTTTCTTGAATGGATATTATTTCCTGAAACCAGAATATGTATCCTCACTACTAGCTCTAATTTGGGCTTTTTCATCCTTTATGTAAATAGAACAAACTGGCTATTTCTGCAACAAAAACCACAAAATACTATCAGAATCTACTCATATGTGGCATGTGGGAGTGGGCCCAGCTACATAATGCATGTTTGATGTGGTTTTTGTGCTGGTTTTTTTTATTTTTATTTTGGTTGAATTGTCTGGGACCTGCACCACATGTGTCCACAACTGACTAAAGTGACTATTAACGAGAGGTGGGGCCAAGACACCTGTGGGCAGATAAGGGAGCTACAAGCTCACATGGAGAGAGACCCGGGAGGACACAGACAGGGGTTGGAGGTGCTGCTGTGGAGCCTCTGACTGACCCAGGACGGTGTGACGGCAAGGAAATTAAAAGGACCACCACCTGTTGCTGCTGGGCAGGGGCTGGAGCTTCTGCCTGACCTTGTGAGTACTGGTGGTGATCTATATCTATATGTTGGCCTATAGCTGGGCAGTGTGGGTCGGGAGTCAGAGGACAGCTACTGTTGCCATTTATTTCCTCTATACCAGGGGCTTCCCACCTGAGGACTGGGCGAGACGTGGTATTGGATGCAACAGAGGAGGTTGTGACAGCAGCAATCAGCCTGAGGACACTGCACCCCTGCAGGAGGACTGTTTGGATTGGTTAATGGTTGTGGTGGGTCTTTTGACCTCATGTCTTGCTCCGGCTTTACATATTTTGGCGTTGTCGGCAGCACGCAAGTTTGGGAGCGGTGATTAGGACCCAAGGATCATAGACACCAAAATGATGATGCCTGTTTATCCTGGTGCCCCTTGGGTGCCCAAGTACAAGGGTTGTGATGGTGAACTTGGCTATGGGGACTGGAAAGAGCAAATTCAAGGCTTGTTAAATATGCAAGAAATTACAGAAGCCCGGAAAATAGATATTTTATTGGGGGCTTTAGGTGGAGAGGCCAAGTGCCAAGTGTTGGAAGGTGCAGAACTAGATCAGATTCACAAGATTTTTGCATATTTAGACTCGTTTGGCGAAAACACACCAACTTCAGTATTGAGGTCTCAGTTTTTTGGATGTATACAAAAGCCAGATGAATCTGTAAAATCATTGACATTAAGATTAAAAGAATTATATTGCAGGCAGCACAGCCCAGATGACGCTCCTTCGGAAGGTATTTTGCAAGAGCAGATGCTGTTGGGCCTGAGAGAGGGACATCTGTCTCATGCCCTCAAAGCCTCCATACGCCGGAATCCAGAGGAGAGTTTTGCTGTAGTACCCCAGGAGGCCTTATTGCTGGAAGAGGAATAAGGAGGGCTGCAGAGTACTTGTTACTCTGTGGGTGTGCCACAATCAACTAAAATGACTTCTGAAATCGAGTGGAGAGAGGCATTAAAAAGGGAGGTAATGGAGGATGTAAATGTTCAGATTAAAGGGCTTGCACAAGAAGTTATTAATGAGATTAAGCCTCTTTTTCAGCAATCCTGTTCAACTGTTCCGGCTTACAAACAACGCAGATTGGATTCAAGAACTGTACAGTCCCCCAATAACTGGACTAGTGATGGTAAGCCTGTATGTTGGCGGTGTAAAAAAGTGGGCCATGTTGCAAGAGTTTGCCCAAATTCCTAAAATCCACAACAGTTAAACTAGACCACCCTGCTACAGAGGCCCAAGTGGCACAGATAGCTAGTGTGACAAGCAACCAGGGGCCACATCATTTATTGGAGTGTCCCACCATAGAAATATCTATGGGAGGAGTGAAACTGAAGGCATTGCTAGACACTGGTTCACAAGTGACTTTGATACAGGAAAAAGTGATGGACAGTTAGTTCCCCCAGATTGAGAGAGGCGACACCCCTCTGGTGTTTGCCTTAAAAGCAGCAAATGGCCTCAGCATCCCGTATTCAGGTTACCGTCATGGATTTTGAAGTGGAAGGAGTGACGATACCAGAAAAAGGGGTTGTTATTGTAAAGAAGGACTTTGCCACCCATCCTGTGATTGTTGGCGTGAATGTTATCAATGCATGTTGGGATGCTGTTTTTAAACATAATGGATCACTTTCATCCCAACAGAGATGGAAATCCCACCAGGCCCGGAAAGGAGTATTTGCTGCCTGCCAGAGGGTTGCTACCAAAGAAGCAGGAGATGGCTTCCTGGGGTATGTCCTTCCCGCTAGCCACAAAGGAGCACAGGTACCCCCAAAAAGTGAGATCTTAGTCTGGTGTCGGGCTTGTAGGGGGGCAGGAGCTGAAGATCAAACCCTGTTAGTAGAAGCATTGCCAGATGCTGGAACATGGTGGGTGGCTAGAACCCTGTCAGTAGTGAATTCTGGGAGACTACCTGTCAGGGTATGTAACCCTCATCCATACCCAGTCTTTATAGGACGTCATGAAAGACGTGGCAGGCTCTACAAGGTGGAAGAGATGGATATTCAAGGGCCCTGTGACTTGAGCCTAACCATGAAGCCAGATGGTGTTGTGGAAGTGGAAATGGTGGAAGCCAAAGAAATGGTGGAGACTGATAACCCAGAGGTGAGCAAACTAATGAATAATATTGATTTGACTCCACAGCAGAGAGTGGAGCTTCAAGCCCTACTGCAAAAGTGGACAAAAAAGTGTTTGCTACTGATGAAGAGGATTTTGGCAGAACAAATTTGGTCCGACATAATATTCACACAGGCGATGCAGCCTGAGAGGTCCGGCTATTAATACCATTGATGTATAAAGAAATGAAATCTCTTCTTGCTGATATGCTGAGAAAATGTGTGATCTGGGAGAGTTGTAGTCCTTGGGCTGCTCCTATTATCCTTGTTAAAAAAAAAAAAGATGGTAAGTGGCGATTTTGTGTAGATTACAGGAAGCTTAACGCTGTTACTCACAAAGATGCTTTTCCCCTACCCAGGGTTGAGGAAACTTTGATGTGTCTGACTAAAGCTGAGTGGTTCTCTACCCTGGATCTTGCCAGTGGCTACTGGCAGGTGGAGATGGAGCCGAAAGACAGAGAAAAGACTGCCTTTACAACTCCAGTGGAACTGTACGAGTTTGACCACATGCCCTTTGGGCTTTGTAATGCCCCTGCGACGTTCCAGCGCTTAATGCAGCGGTGCTTGGGGGTTCAGATAACAGACTCTCTATTGCTCTATTTGGATGATGTAATTGTCTATTCACCAGATTTTTGTTCTCATTTGCAGCACTTGGAAGCTGTGTTTGGAAAAACTGCGGCAGCATGGACTCAAACTGAGACTGGACAAATGCAAATTGTTCCAGCATCAGGTTAAGTTTTTGGGGCATGTAGTTGATAAGATGGGAGTAAAGCCTGATCCTGATAAAATCTCTACTGTTCGGAACTGGCCTGTTCCCACTACCATACGTCAAGTCAGGGCTTTTCTTGGCCTCACTGGATATTATAGACAGTTCGTACCAGGATTCACCAAACTTGCTTGCCCCTTGAATGCTCTCTTGACTGGTGTCCCAATCAACAGAAGATCAGATATGGTGAGGGTTCAGTGGTCTGTGGAGTGCCAAATGGCCTTTGACCAGTTAAAATCTGCCCTGACACAACCACCGGTGTTGGCCTACGCTGACTTTACACTTCCTTTTGCATTATATACTGATGCTAGCAGGCAAGGCTTGGGAGCTGTTTTGGCTCAAGTGCATAATGGTAGAGAATGAGTGATAGCCTATGCCAGCAGGAGCCTGCACCCCACAGAGTGCAACAATGCAAATTATAGCTCGTTCAAATTGGAACTATTGGCTTTGAAATGGGCAATAACAGAAAAGTTTAAGGACAATAACTGGTGCAAAGTTCGTTGTCTATACAGATAATAATCCAGTGGCTTCAATCTTCAAACAGCCCAACGGGGGGCAGTAGAACAGCGTTGGGTGGCTCAGATGGCTTCTTTCGACTTTGAGGTAAAATATCGAGCTGGAGAAGAAAATCTCAATGCTGCCGCCCTTTATAGACTTCCTACAGAACAAGTCGAAGTGCAGGCAATCTGCCAGACAACACAGGGGGTTCCTTCAAATCCTCCCTTGCATCCTCAAGATCCCACTATGGCAGACTGGGAAGCAGCCCAAGAAGGTGATGCTGACCTCCAGAAAGTAAAAAGGTATGTAGAGGGAGGCTCACTGCCTGAATCGCAGATAAGAAAGCTGTGCCTATGACTGTACAAAAACTGTTGCACCAGTGGAAGAGACTTCAGCTTCAGGAAGGAGTGTTGTGCAGACGAGTTATTGACTTTTAAACTCATGAAACATTCTTTCAAGTTGTATGCCCTGTAGCTAATTGCCAGGAGATGTGGAAAAAGTATCACAAAGCTACAGTGCACGCAGGAGTGGAGAGGACCCTATCTCGGATACGTAAATTTTTCTACTGGCCTAACATGGAGAGTGAGGTGCCTCAGTTCCAGCTGGGTTGCGCTACCTGTAGCCTGCAGAACATGAGATTTGAGAACATCAAGGCCTGATGATGGATACCAAAATATTTTGGTGATAACAGATTTGTTCACACGTTATGCTTGGGCAGTCCCCACAAAAGATCAGACAGCACAAACGACAGTCCAGGCTCTGTGGTCATATGTGATTCAGCTGATTGGTTGCCCAGCACAGCTGCATACAGACAGGGGGGGGGGGCAATTTTGAGTCTGTACTTGTATATCAGTTATGCAAATGTTATGGTATAACTAAAAGCAGGACGACCCCTTATCACCCGGCCGGCAATGGCAGTGCTGAGAGAATGAATCAGACTCTTCTGAATATGCTTCGTTCCCTGGAAGCAGAGAAACAAAATAGTTGGCCAGATTATATTCCAGAGTTGCTTCAGGCTTATAACAACATTGTTCATAGTGCTACAGGATATGGCCCCTCATTTTTGATTTTTGGTCGGCATTTACGGCAACCTGTAGACTTGGCGTTAGGGTTGGGTCCCCAGCAACCCCAACATGATCTTCAGGGGTGGGTTTAAGACCATCATCAGAAGCTTGTTGTTGCATATGAGCTGGCAAGACAGCATATGACAAAAGTTGCTGCTTCTAATAAGAGGGTTTATGACCGTCGGGCAGAAGCTCTACCTCTGGCACCAGGTGAGAGGGTGTGGCTGAAAGATGGGAATAGGCAGGGACAGGGCAAGCTGCACCCTGGCTGGAATCCAGAGCCTTATGTTGTGTTGGAGCACGTGGGTGACACTGGGGTTGTGTATAAAGTGCAGCCAGAGAAAGGAGGCAGGGAGAAGGTTTTGCATTGAAATCCTGTGTCGGCCCTGCAGTTGAAGATCCTGCCACCAAAAATGAAACAGAAGTGGAAGCAGAGGTTGGGATGGACCCTCCTTTTTTTTATATATGATTCTACCAGATACTCTGATAGACCAGCCAGATCAGGCTCAGCCTTGGTGTTCTGCTAGGCCCAATTTTGGACAACCACCTTCTCGGTATAGAGCAGATGAATAAGGTGACAGGGACTGCCACAATTTAAGTATGTGGCATATGGGAGTGGGCCCAGATACATAATGTATGTTTGATGTGGTTTTTGTGCTGTTTTTTTTTTATTTTTTATTTTGGTTGAATTTTCTGGAACCTGCACCACATGTGTCCACAACTGACTAAAGTGACTATTAACGAGAGGTGGGGCCAAGACACCTGTGGGCAGATAAGGGAGCTACAAGCTCACATGGAAAGGGACCGGGAGGACACAGACACAGGGGTTGGACGTGCTGCTGTAGAACCTCTGACTGACCCAGGACGGTGTGACGGCAAGGAAACAAAAGGATCACCACCTGTTGCTGCTGGGCAGGGGCCGGAGCGTCTGCCTGACCTTGTGAGTACTGGTGGTGATCCATATCTATATGTTGGCCTATAGCTGGGCAGTGTGGGTCGGGAGTCAGAGGACAGCTGCTGTTGCCATTTATTTCCTCTATACCAGGGGCTTCCCACCTGAGGACAGGGCGAGACGTGGAATTGGACGCAACAGGGGAGGTTGTGACAGCAGCCATCAGCCTGAGGACACTGCACCCCTGCAGGAGGACTGTTTTTTTTTTGTTTTTTTTTAAGTGGAATTACTCCTGGGACCTTAATGTAATTTCAGCTTTTAGGTTTTTTATTTTTGAATCATTGTTGTTAAAAAAATTGTTTTAAAAAACTAAGTCAACTGTCCTGGTCTTTGGGTTCCGGTTGCTGCTTCCCTCTTGTGTGTCTTGGATTGGTTAATGGTTGTGGTGGGTCTTTTGACCTCCAGTCTTGCTCCGGCTTTACACATACAGTGGGGATTATCACTCAGGCAAAGTCGGGGTTACTTTAGCCACCCTAGAGCCTCGCAAGCAGTAGAAATACAGCAAAAGCTTATATTGCTCATGAGTCAACCTGCTTGTATGATTATGTTTGGCCATGGGTTGATACGTGTTGATAGCTAAATCTAAATATTGTTTTTCATGATATTTGTAATGGCAATAGATGAGAGTAATTGGAGCACAAGCCATTTGAAAAAATAATAAAAAAACGAATTGAAGGGCACCAGCAGTTTCCCCGAAGCTTGTTTTCTGTAACAGTGAAAACACAGAAATTGCCAACTCGTTGAGTTCTTCTAGCCCCATCACAGTTTTCCTTGGAGTCCTCCCCATTACAGGAGGACTCTAATTTTGTTTTCTCTGGCATCTATAATGTGAGCGTTATGAGAATATGCAATTGATTTATAGCATGCTATACAGGACAACTACACAATCTAACTGTGTTCTCTGATGGCACTTTGGGTAATATTCCAGGTTTAGGTAAGCACTTGTGCTCTAAAGCTATCCATATATGAGCTTGGCATCATGACTGTTGTACCTAAAGGCTGTCTAATATGTTTAAACCTGCAGGTAAACCTCACCTAGTTCTAGCCATTCTTTTGGAACAGGAAAAGAGATGATGTGCCAAGAGTCAAGGGGAGCTCCTTGGCACATGAGAAGGCACATTAAAGTGCTTAAAATGAAGCCATGAAATCAGGTGTGGGAATCTCCCAGCATTGAGCACAAAGAAGACCAGTGGCAAAAGAAGAAGTGGGGGCCAAGGCATTCCTGGAAAGGTCAAGTCAGAGCCATGGAAGGATTGTGGATGAGAGAAAGGTGAAAGAAACACAGGGAAAGGAGAACCAAATGCATCGAAAGCTACTAAGAAGCTAAATAGCTTTTCTTGAAGAGCAATAAAAAGTATCTGACATCCCCTTAATGAATAACAGAATTTGATTCCTGGAAAAGTCTTTCAACCCACACATATATTTGGCTATGATACATTTCACTTACTGCCACTTACAGTTTTACCTCAGAGACAAAAAAGAAAACTTGATATCATTGCTCTAATGAGCCATGAGTCAGTAAGAAAATGAAAATGTGAAACTCATTTACACAATGAAAGACTTTTTTTGTTATTCTTTCGTCTCTTTTCTACTTTATTCTGTCATTGATTTACAAATATGGCAAGCAAGATGAGAACCAAATCAGATTCTCAGGAACTTTGCCAAATGATGCATATTGGGAATAAAGACTGACCTCCTCACTGGTCCAGAAAGATACTGTTGCAGAATTTGCCAAAAACCTTAACACAAGATGAATTTGAACTTGCAGCATAGCCACAGATCGGTCAGAATTTAAAACAAAAAAAGAAAAAAAAAAAAGTTACTCTCATGATCCTGAGAAGCACAGCTGCCAATTCTACTCATTATGCACAACTTTGGACATTTTTTTTTGTTATTTTTTGAACAGTTTGACAGTAACATAAGCTAAGAAGCTTTTTTAGTCTTATTTATAAAAAAAAAAAACAAAAAAAAAATAACAACTGACGGATTGACAGAACACTTGGCCTGTTAGGAATCGACACTGAAAGTCCCTCAAAGACTCAAGACCAACAAAGACTGGATCGGTCCAGTTATCACTGATGAAAGTACAGCTTTGTAAGCTTTGAGCAGGTACCACCAGTTACTACTGGAGTTAACACAAGAAGTGACATAATTCCTTTTTATTTTTTTACATTTTTCCTGTCCACTTTTTCTTTTTTTTAAATTTTGATGTCTACCAGAAATTAAGTCATAATGTTTTGCAGAAACAAGAGTGAGGTTGACCAATGAGTGGTGCTCACAGTATCTAGTCTTTCAGTTAAAGATAGAAACAGCTTGACCAATATTATGAAAACCTGCTCTAAGATTACCGGAGGGAAATTAAGAGACCAGTGTATTCTAGCATCCCCGAACAAACCACTTCTCCAAATCGGTTTATACATATACTGTAACTATATATAGATATATGTATATATAGTTTTGTGTGTGTTGTGGTCATAATGTGCCATAATAATATTGGAATCATTTTGGATTTGCTTTTGAAGCTGCACATGCTTATTTGTCCCACGAGAAGACCATCCCATCAGTGAGGCATGATGGTTGAGGAATCATGCCCTCTTCTTATAGGATAGTCATGACATTTGTCAGAACTGAAAAAATTCACACGGCCAGCATGAGAAGTCGGTGAAGTCTATGACATCATCAGCACATTTAAAGATGTGACATGCATGCAAACTAAACAGTAACTCATCAGTTATGTGTCAGTGTCTTGTAAAAATATGTGATGATAGACAGGCAAAGCCAGCATCTAATGTGATGTTAAACAGAATTCCAATAAAAAAATCTGACCAGATAATTCAGTGACCAGCTGCTCTGAATATAACATTATATGACATTAACACACCAGTCAAAGTACCCAAGAAGCATTGTGTTTGCTTTGAACATTGTTCTCCTGACAGCTGTTGGCAGAAAATGGAACTTGCAGTTCCATGGGAGAGACAGTTCCTTAGGGACATGGTCATTCCATCAGTCTGTCTCACTAATACAAGAAAGCCGGTGGATGTGGTAAGTGAGCCATTGTGTTTGGTGTTGATGGCTGAATGATGTTACGTAATATAGTGAGACTACTTTAGCTGGATCAAAACAGTGTCCCTGGGATGCCGAGTGCAATGTGGTTGTAGGAACAGTGATCCTGATAGATCAATATTATTGTTATCTTGTGTACTTGAATAGAAAATCCCTTCTATCTATATAATTCTTATTTTGCATACTTATTTCTACACAAGGTAAATAAGCAAGAATGCTAATCTGGAGTAGCGTTGATGGGTCATTGTCTGCACAGAGAAGAAATTGTACATCTTTGTCTTAGATGGGGGTTGATGGCATAATAAATGAATTTCTAAATTTTACATCTGCTTCCTTAGCATTTTTAAATACATATATGCATATATTTGTTACTTGTGATGGCACATCTAACAATTATTGACATCACTGTAAGAACGATTACCTTGAATTTATGTTCCTTTTTTTGGCAAGTGTTTTATTAAGGGGATGGTACCCTTTCATAACATATTTCAGATAAAAAAAACCCTCATCCCTTAAAACACATTTCTCTCACACACTTTCTTAATCATAAATGGTTTTGTTTCTCTCAGTGGATCCCAGGCATTTGGCCCAGCCCTTGTTTTTTCTCCCAGTGTATTTTTGAAATATTTATGAAGTCTTTGTACATATTTATCATTTCATGACAATGTCTCCTTGACAAAGCAAATCATTCTTTCGTATTAAAGGCATTTCCTTTTATTAACTGCTGCCACTTCTAGGTCTACATATCTATTGCGTTACTTCTGGAAGACAGAGGGGATTAGAAGCTTCAGTTAGTCACATTTCACTAGTTCATCTCTCTATTTGCATGCTACTTTTCTGGAATACAGGCATGGGTACCTCATTTGCTCTTATGAAGCAGGGCCAGACTTGTCTGAGCTACATTGTTTGTTAACCATTTCTGACCCAGTACACTACAGGAAGTGCGAGACTGACTTTTCATGACAACAAAATGGTAACATCGCTGGAGTCCATTTTACAAAAGCAGGTTATGTAGAAACTCTGAATATGTTGGACCAGAACTCATTCCACATTTCACAAAGCAAAGTTACTTAACCCCAAGCACGAGGGTTCAGTTGAGCTGTTTCAGAAGCCGAGCCACCGCATACTTGGAGTCTGTTACCATGGTAGCTCTACACCCTCTTTGGAGTCTTGGAGGGGTCATGGCAGTTCACTCGACCAGTCTATGTCTGTTTTGTGGAATTGGAAAAGGCATTTGACTGTGTTCCCTGGGGACTCCTGTGGGGGGTGCTTTGGGAATATCAGGTGCTGTACTCCCTTGTACAAGCTGTCCGGTCTCTGTATTGCCGGTGCCAGAGAACCTTGGGATTCCAGTGTAGCTGAAAGAAGTGGCCAGGGAGAGGGAGGTCTCCCTGGTTTCCCTACTTAGGCTGCTGCCCCCACGTGGGTGTGTACACACATATA
>JBAMYA010045307.1:0-11816 GCA_037176975.1 Arrhamphus sclerolepis
CCTGACTGATCAGCACCACATCCTGACAGATGTAGGGTCTGAAACGGCTTCCTCACCAACGGTTACGGTTGCCTTTCAGACTACCTCAGGGTTGTCTTATGTCGGAATCTTTGATAAAGTTGTAAATTCTCCTTTACTGTGTGGCTGGGTGTTTTTGTATTAAAGAAAAACCCATCTACACATAAAGTCCCTCAGCCCCTTATTTTATGCATGATAATCCCACACACATCCTGGAAAATCATCGCTACCCCCTGTTGTTTCAGCCGTGAGCTGCAAATCACATTAGCTCTTAAGCGTGATTTGGGGTTCTGTGTATGGCTCCGTGCAGTTGGTATTAGATTTGTATCAGGTCAGCCTTCAAAACAAACTTCATTCGCTGCCAAACCACAGCATACCTAACAGGTGCCTCTGTGAATGTATCGCAGAAACAGTCATCTGGTGGAAACAATAAATCACAGACTAGAAACAAGTCAAGAAACAGTCCTGAACAGATGTTGGCAGACACTTCCATTAGTATCTTTTTAAAGCTGATGTCAATCAAAGCTGCGATTATGGTGGCACACTTCCCTTTCATACCATCAATTACAGAATTATAAAGCAAAGAAAGAATGATGAGCACTCGGATGTAGGAAAAAGATGACAAACAACAATTTGTGGTGTCTCATGCTGACTTGCTTCCATTTCTTGATGTTGAACTCTTTTTTCACTCTGATCTCAGTGACTCATCACTTCTTTCTCACGTCAGCTTATGGTTTCTCTGTGCTCCATGTTAAAATACACAAAAATTCTTCAAAAGCTGGTAGGCAGGTGAGAAATATGCAGCTGGAGAGAGATTACCAGGGTAACAAATATGATGGGCTCGTCTCTCATCCCTCCTCCTCCCTCCCTTCATCCATCTATCCATCCATCTCTCTGTCCAACCACAGATGGTTTCCTGCTCTAATCTCTCACGTGCTTATTCTCTTTCTGCCTCTCATATTCCACCCATACATCCATCTCTCTCATCACTCTCACTCTTTCATGCCTGGCCCCATAAAATATGTTATTTTATTACTATTTCATTAAGCTATATAATTTAGCACGCCATTTATTCAGCATCAAGTTGCGGTTGCGCAATTTCGAATAAACTTTAAAAGGAAAAGAGTGTGAAATGGTCAGTCGAACTCTTTTCATGCAGGAGTGAGTTAAATTAGGTTTCTCTTTAATTAACAGGATTTCCTTTTAGTTTTTTTTATACTGGGATGTTTTATTGATGGCTCAAGTGCATATCTATCTTTCCATTGGACTTTGTGCCACTCTGCTCGGTTAGAGTGCGAGGGTCAGTCAACTTAACTTTATTTTTAGATGCCTTTTAATGATTGCAGCTTAATGCTGCGCCGAGGGCTGAGTACACACGTGACAAACAAGCGTAAACCTCTGTGATTCAAGCTATCACCGTACCAGATCTTGTCAGCTGCTTTTCTCCTAATAAACATTAAATGTCTCATATTATGCAATTTGATCCCTGTTCATATTGATCACAATAGCCTTTTAACATAATGCTCTGTACTATGCAGCTCAAATCCTCTATTTTCTGAGTTGCAGTGAGCACACATTTTGGCCTACCCTTCCCACTGCTCCCTGCTCACTTTGTTGCTATTGGCTACCTTCTGAACTTATCATGACCAATACTGCCAGTCACGTGCTACGGCGACAGAAACAATTTGAAAGATGTTTCTTTTTGAACTGAGTCATGTCACAGGCCTGGGATATACTTGCTGTTGAGAATGCAAACACATCATGGATGACACGCGTTTTCTGCACGTTGGTCGTGCACGTCCTCTGAATAATATGCAACTCGTGCGTGAGATGCAATATCTGCTTGAATGCTAGAGGCACTGTCGTAGTTCAGTGCAACATTTGACCCCAAGTAAAAGCTCTTCTGCAGTTACAACGTTTATTTCAAACTAGCTAGCCATGCGTGGTGTTGGTTGTGTTGAAGCCTGATGCAACAAATCACCAAATGTTGCTAAGTACGTATGAAAAGGCTGGCGTTGTTTTTTTTCTGGCTGTGACTGCAAAAAAAAACAACAAAAAAACAACTCAAAACCCAAAAGAATAAGTCCTTAGGTCTCACTGTTTGTGTATTGTTGTATTTTTGACTCTGGCTCTACATTTTTTCCCCCAAGTGGAGACCTCCGGTATTACATGTACTGCCCGTGTAGTACGGAAGCAAAAAGAGGATTGTGCACACAAACAGATGTGAACGCACTGTCAGACTGCAAGTATATCCCAGGCCTAAGGGGTCACGACTGACTCCATGTCCGGACAGATGGAATGGATACATGGGCTGGGCTGGTTTGCACTGGGAGTTTAGAGGGTCAGTCCGTAAATGTAATTAATGAACGTTTTGAGGGAAAAAAAACAAACTAGAGGAAGATCTTTGTACGACTGTTCTTTCAAAACTTTTATTTGTTGCTTTATAGGAGCACCTAAAGCATATCTATCATATAGCACCACAAATTAGTCTCCCTCTGAAGTCTTACTTTGAAATAACTGATCAAAGTCAAGGTCTGTGAAAAGAGTCAGAGATTGTGGAGCTTCATATTCGTGCTTTGTGAGTTCTCCTGTCTTGGGTTAAATTTTTAATTGGGGCTGTAACATTAGATTAATTCATCCCAAACTCAGCTTTAGAGTAGACATTCATGGTGATGCAAAAGAACAAAAAGGAATGAAGTCAGCCTTAAGTGTCTTTGTTATTTTACAACACATACATGTTGAATTACAATGGAGGAGTCAGATCTACGCTGCTGTGGTTGCAGCCCTGAAAAAGTGGAGGAGATTAGAGGGGCCACTTCTGCTTTCATTGGAAATACGCCTTTCTGAGTGTGGAAGCTTCTTCATCATTGCTTGATGGGTCCATTTGGCTGATAATATCATCCACTGGTTCACTTATAGGGGTGAAAATGCAGATGATGGCAGCCACAGAAATCATGGCGCGTTCTCTGAAACAAACACACTGAGGTATTGCAGTGTTTGGGTGCAGCAGGTGTTCTTAATATCTCAATATTGCCATCTTAATATCTTTATTCCTTCTAAAGGACCTTGTAATAGTGTTGTTATTGTATTGTGGTCGACTGTAACAGCTTGTGTTGGACTTCATTAAGTAAATTAAGCGAAACGCGAGTGAAGAAATTCTTTCCCCTTCACAGCGTGCGCTCAGTGCCGCCTTCTCAAGGCAGCCATTGTTTGTCAAACAAAAAAATGAAGAAGTCCCACTGAGAATGGAAGCTCTGTGGTCTGGTTTTGCAGCGGGTTTTGCTCCTTCCTCAGGTCCCGCCAGGGGGAATTCAAAAACGTGTGCCAAGCCCAACCGCAAAAATGGATGGGTTATAGAGAAGATCACAGCGTCTACCGTTTAATAGAAATACATATGTTCCTCAGTCACTTAAGAGGTTTTTATGTAACAAACCAAGTGCGTCATGTATCTTATGTGGATGGATAGTATGTTGGAATAAAAACGTAATTTTGATGGACATATTTTTAGTGTTTAATTGAAGTGTCAATAAATCTTTATCACCATAGTTTGAGGGCAGTATAAGTGCAGTAAACTAATGAGATCACAGTGGGAGGTTTTTACAGTGCAGCTGGAGTCTTTTTCATGAGATTTCACAGTTTAATGCGCAGCTCCTCGATGTGTGTCCCGTTTTCTGTATAGTTTCAGCTTATCTCACCTTGTTAGTGTGCATATATTGTCTTTCCTTTTGTCCTTTGACACACATGCTGTAAATGGGAGAGTGAATGTGTTTCATTTCCGTCTTTCAACAGAGCAAATGTCATAAAATAGCGTCTGTTAGTATCACAACAAAGTTGATTTAAGCAGCGTAAAGTAAGACGTCTCACTTTGCCTCCTCTCCAGACAAAGACAAGCCCCTGGACTCCGATGAAGACTCTTTGGGTGTTAACGCTGGAGGGCCTGGAGGGGTGGGAGGAACCCCCGGCTCTGGCCCACTGCGACCCAACTCCCAGTCCGCCTTCCTGGGTCCGCTGTTGTGGGAGAGGACCCTGCCGTGTGACGGAGGGCTGTTTCAGCTCCAGTACATGGATCTTGAGGAATTCCTGACTGAAAATGGGATGGGGATGCACAGCAACGGGCCCAGCTCTGCTAGCGCCCAGATTCCTTCCCAGGTAAGACCAGAGTTTCATGAACTTCAACCACATTACAAGCTTAAACTCCCATCACAGCACAGAGTTTTTAATAAAAAAACAAACAAACAAACAAGCTAGAGGGATTGAAGTCACTGTATGTAGGAATACCACCTCCTACCACATGGGGGCTTGCAGATCTGCTGATTTGATGAAAGACCCCCTGTGAAGGTGATCTGGCACGCTTTTAAAACCATTTTTACCACTAGCTTCATAGTGTCAAAACTGGGGGCTGATACATAACATTTCTGTTGATATGCTGCCCCCATGTGGTCAGATGTGTTATTGTTACATAGAGTGCCTTTAAATGTTAATTAATTGGCTTTGTGGAGACTGTTTATACAGGTCAAAGGCTCGCTTAAAAGATTAAACAGTGTCGTCAACTATTTCCAACAGAAGCTTGATATAAAAGTCACTAAATGTCACATGACCGACATCATCACATCTCATTTGCTTTCTGGATTTTTTTTATTTTTTTTATTTTTTTGCATAAGAGTAAGGGATGGAATCAATTCACACTATGTGAGTGTGTATTGGTGGAGCACTGCACTGGTTTTCTCTGGCTTTATCATTAATGCATCACTCATATCTAAAGCGCCACTGGTTCAAATCCCAAGTGGCATTGTGATATTTTCCCGGCCTGATGTTTCCATATCAAAGCTTCAGCTTCCCTCAGCATTCTTGGGGCAGAGCAGCTCAAAGAAAAAAAAAATCACTGAGCCCCATCTTCATACCTTTCTAAACCAACTGTGCTACAACACAACTAGAACGACACATTAATACTTCTACAGGAAAAGGGAGAATATGAGGAATATTGTGAGGGAAGCCTTGTGTTAAAATTGTTTGGATGCACCGTGGTGATTAAACTGAAAATACACCGCCCGACTAAAAATAAAGCCGCCACCTATATTTAACTACGCAACCAGGTGCGAGCCTCCCAGTGGAGGCATACTACAGTGATTAATGTATTTCAGCCTCAACAAGTTATTTAACCCTAACACAAGCTACTCATTTCTTAAATATCCATGTCAGAGTATACAACTTGTGGATAATATGTTAGTCTTCAAAAAGGTCAAATTATTTGTGTGTCAATAAAACAAAGCTAAGAATGTGACTGCTGAAGCTGGAAAACTGTACTATGTATGAAAAACCTAGAAGAATAGTGGTGAAAATCATCTTAGAGGAAGAAATGTGCTTGAAAATAAATCCTGAATGGTGGAAATTGGAGAGCACTTCAGCTTTTAGTGAAATCTATCTGTAGAGATTTAGCAGTAGAGCTCAAAGCAGTGGTGAATAGTAAAAGTAAGAGCATTTCCACAACTCATGATAAGAACTCATGATACAAACTCATGATATCAGGACTAATGTGCTGACTAGACTTAAGAAAACCACTTACCAGTGCGGCTAATCAAGAAAAAGGGTTCATTTAGCCAGAGAGAGCATAAAGATTAGACTATGGAGCAATGAAAAAAAGAGTCATGTGGTCCGATTAGTCCAGATTTATCCTGTTTCAGAGTGATGAAGGCATCGGAGTAAGAAGAGTGAAGGATTAAGTTGGGGCTGGACAATTAATCGAACATTAATTGAAACCGACATTCAGAACACATAACTGATGAAATCTTGTTTCACTCATTTTAATTTCACAATGATATAAAATCAGGAAAAACATCAATTTAATTGTTGAATTTATTTGCTAAAAATAAAAATTCTCACTGATCTATGAGGACAGAAAAAAGCAAAAAGATTTGAAGTCACATTAATTAAGTTATAAACCTCTGTGTCAACTGTACAACTATACTTTTCTCTGTCTTGCCTTCCCAGAGCTCCCAGTCTGCTGTGCCCAACCAGAGCTCCCAGTGTCCTCCCACATCTCCTCCTCCCTGTTCCTCCTCTTCGTCCTCCATGTCCTCTTCATCCTCCTCGTCCTCGCTCCTTGGACTGGAAACCGTTCAGCCGCCGCCGCCACCGCTGCCACCTCAGCAGCAGCAGCAGCAGCAAAGCATGATGGGAGGACCCGAGTGTCTACATGGTGAGTGACTGTGAAGTTCAAAACATGGCGATGCTGCAGATCAGCTGATCATTACTGAGAAATTATTTACCTTCGTTTTGATCAGATTTGAGAATTTTGTGTCATAAAGAATACATTTTGGTTTTGGACTGATTATCAAAATTACTGCTTTGTCGATCACATGTTAGTTTTTTTTTTTTTCTTTTAACTTTTATGGTGTATTATTAAAAAATAGCAATTTAAAAAAAAACAAAAAACATTCAGACAGTTTTGATTCTGTCCACCCTTTTAGACCATAGATTTTTTTTTTGCAAATGAATTACTTTAAATGACAATTTTGTTCAATAGAATGGACTGAATGGATGTGGGAGGACTCTCTGAAGTGGCTAATGTTCGACTAAAACCTCCAAAAACATCCAGATGATAGAAAATAGCTTTTAAATAGCGTGTTTTTTTTTTTTTTCTAGGGACCATTACGCATGAAATGGGTTCATATCCTTTCTATTTGTCACCCTGATACTTTTAAAGAGAAGGAAAGTAACAGGAGAGATTTTAGTGTATTTCTTAGCATCTTTAAAAACTGAAACAGTTAAAGAAAATTAAGGAAGTCTTTTTACTTTAGCAACCAAAAAGTCATCAGCGAGATTAAATTGGACCTTTTCTCCAAGAACATAGAACCAGAACATTTGTGGAGCAGCCAACACTCTCAGACGTAGAGTAGATGAAGCTGTGTAGGGAGTCCGTGATGCGATCTGGCACTAATGAGGACTCGGACCGATCATGGATTACATTACCTAATGCAGTTCAACAATTTGGTAGGAAGAGAAGGGAAGAGTAGGATTTCCATTTATTACACCTCTACTGGATGACTGACTGACACCCCGTTTTCTAACCATCCTCAACTTTCAAACATGTTGTTTTCATCTGCTATGTATTCATAATTTATTGTTCTCTCTCTGCTTGCTTTTGATTCAAACCAAAACTGCCAGAACATCAGAAGGGCCTTTGCGTCTTTCTTTTTTTCCCCTTCTCATTTGAATCTATTTCTTTTGGATTTCAGAAGTCTGATAATTTCCAGTTCTGACGGATGAAACTACAAGGCCGTCGTTAACAATGCTGGCGAAAAATTCTTTCGTGAGCCATCCAGTGAATCATCACTGCTACTTTCATTTTGATTAATTAATGACACATTGCTACATGTCTTTGTGAATTTTCAGGGGTTGTTAAAAAAAGGATGATACAATGAGTGTGTGAAATAGACGATTGGAGATCAAACATCATCGTGTGCTCCGTGTTCAGACTGTGTGAACACATCATTTCCATTTTTTTAGTGTTGTGAAGCCATTAGTGTGCTGATGAACTAAATCTTTAAGTCACTTCTTTGACAGAATGGACAGCGAGCATCTTTAGCACCTGCTGCATCATCTCTTCACTTTAATGCTTGTGAAGTGCAAAAAAACACCTGCATTCATCAAGGCTTTGAGCTAAAGGTTTCTAAGAGGCCTTGGTGAAGGGAAATTTCAGAAATGGGTGACAATTGCCATCATTTTCACTTTCATGCAACTTCTTTTGAGTTTCCCATTTTTGCGCGACATATTAATTTGACATAGGGTTCTACATGCCTTACCCCCCCCCCCCAACACAACTCTGCTGTTTATGCAGGCTTGGGTCCCGCTAGAGGCTGAGAAGTGACTACTAGTTCAAAAACTCCAACAACACAAACATGCCAGGCTGTTTATAGCTCCAATCAGTGTAAACCTATCCAGCCTCCTTATCCTCATCTCCACCTCTGATGCCAACAGCAACAGCAACATGAAATCGCACTGCATGTACTGCACCTCAAAAGTGCGAAGCCCATATTTCTTATGCATTTGCTTTTCATGCTTTAATAATAACTGCAGATCCTCATTTATAAGGCTGCACAGCGTTTGAAAATGTATTACCAATGCAAAATGACGTGTGCAATGTCAATACTGGCAAAAAAATGCAAAATTGCATTCAGCCAAGTGCCATACATCCATTCTTTAATAGACGTTACCCAAGAATTTTGCTTTTGCTGTTTACAACACGCACGCAAACGTATCATGTCTGACACGTATCCTGCGTTTGTTTGACACGTCAGTCATGCACGTCTTCCAAAAAGTACAGGAGGTGTAAAATTCACTTGAATGCTAGAGGCGCTAGCGTACAGAAGGTCAGTGCAACAGTTGAGTGAACTGGCACAAAGCTTTAATGCAGTTACGGTCTTTATATGCAACAGTTTGCTGTGTGGGTTGTTGGCTGTGTTGAACGAGGAACAAGTCGGCAAACGTTGCAAACGGCGAACAAAAACTACTGTTGTGGTTTCTCGACAATTTCCCACATCAGTGAAACGAGACAAAGAAACTCCTGTCCCAACAACACTGATTTTATGGTGTAACGTAACAACTCCAGTGATGATGATGTGGCTTTTTTGCGACTGCGACCGCATCACAAACAAAAGAATAAATTCTTCTGTCTTGCTTCTTTTATGCGGTTGTATTTTTGACTCTGGCGTTGTATTTGGCCCCCAAGTGGAGACCTCCAGTATTACATGCTACACCTGCATAATACGGAAGTAACGCAGCTGGTTGTGCAAACTGCAAGTATATCGCAACCCTTTGGTGGTGGCACTCACACTCATCCAGGGCATTTCAGTTGTGCCTTTCCAGATTTCCCTGCATTAGCTGCTTCCTCCAGTTATTGGGGATCGCCACTCGTGTAGCCGTCAGTGCTGATCTTTTCCTTGCAGAATGCTGGGAACGTGGTCTGAAATTTCTTGTGAGGTTCAGCACGTCGACATTCCTCCTCGTTTTGTCCTTCCCCTCACAGCAAATCAGCATCTTCCATCTTCTCCGTGCAGAGATCTTTCAGCCAATTTACCCACATCACATCAGCTACGATAGGATAGATGTGTAGCTTCTTTGCTTTGGATATATGTTACTTACACTCTCCAGCCTCCAGTGATACACCATGGTTGTTTGAAGATAGAAAATGGCGTTTTGGCTCTCTCCTTCTTTTTTAATGGAAGTGGGAGTGTCCTCAAAAAGCCCCAGATGCAACACGTTGTGACTGGAGCTGCCACCCAGTGAATGAGAATATCAATAAAATTATGTTTATTTAAGGCTTTTTTCATTAGCTATTAATGATATTGCACATTGCATGCTTTCCTAATATATCATTTTCTAAAATTTCTTTATTCAAATTTTCCAATCTAATTTTTCCATTCAGTCTGAGGAAGTACAATTCTTTCCAGATGGGTTAGCTAGATTCCAATGCTAGTCATAATTCAGTGCTTTTTTGTGCCGCCTTTGCATTAAATTTTTCAATGCAAGGTAGACAAGTCAGGCTCCGAAAAACACAGCTAAGTTTTACAACTACGTCGGATATGACGGAGGTTTCCACAGGAGTAAATGCACTTATGGACGGATCACGTAAATGCACAGAAGCAAGTTGAAACAAGGTGTATAACAGGTTGCAGGGAAAAGAGCTGTTTTACTAATTTTACCGTTTAACTGTTTTCTGCGCTGCTTTTTCCCAGGGATGTTACAGGCATTGTACTGATACCTCAGAGAACTGTCACAACCTGTGACAAAAATGGCTTAAAGATGGCTTCTAAGTGGGTCGAAGATACTGAAAAATCAGAAAACACACAATCAAAGAGTACACACTTCCAACCCACATCTGCAAAGCAAACGTGTAAACGTGAAATGCCTGTTCATTGAAGAGAAAGAGTTTGACAGACAAGCCAATGGTTCAGTGACTTTACTTGTTCACACATGATGATTAGATGGTGTTTTTAGAGCCCTGTCATTTCCACGGGCCATTGATATTTTTTGTTTTGACAGGAGTGCATTTAACTATTTGCTTGCTATCAATGTGTAAAGAGGATTTCAGGTTATGTGGCAGGAACAGATCTCTTACCAAACCTTTAATGTGTGTGTAACTGCAGAGACACGTCTGGTAGGAGGTGCAACATCACAAAGCAGCATGCTATCACATCAGTGTCTCATATATTTTGTGTATCAGCTTGTTCCAGTAGCTCGGCACCACTTTACCCACATTTGCCCAACATTTTGTTCACCTCTATGGATGTAAAATACTCCTACAGGCTAGTCCACCTGCCTTTGAGTTTTGCATTTTCTGTCATCAGCTGCTGCTCCCAGCATTTGTCATGTCGCGCAGAAAATGCTGCTCTGACTTCAACGGATGATTGTTCCATATTTTTGTTTGTGTGCACACTTTTTAACAGAGTAAAATGTTCTGAGCGTGCAGTATGAAGATCCTGAGTCACAGAGAGAAAAAGCAAAAGAGAGACGTGGTGCCCAGCAGGATTGGATTTGCAGAAATCTGCCTGGCACACTGTGTTTGTCATTTCTTTTTGAGTTATAAACAATAAAGGTGGAGATGTGAAAATGAGCGGCGGGGTTGTGCGATGGGAAACAGTTAAAAATGAGATACAGTGAAAGAGAGATGCATATAAAAGAACGCAGCAGAGGTTCAGTGAGGATAGAGCTGCAGCTACTATATAGAGAATACCACTGCTGCAAGTCTTCAGATCAGCTTCAAGTGCTTCTGTGAGTGTGTGTGAATATATTCCATCAGTGTGTGTTTGTGTGCATGAATGCCTTTTTGAATGCATACCAGTGCTTTTGTGTGTGTGTGTGCACTGTGCAGAACTTTATGCATACGAGAGTGTCCTCTTTGTTTTGGCATTTGCATGTAACTATGTAGGCTTTAATGGGAACATGCTTTCATCTTTCTGCTTGTGTGTGTGTGTGTGTGTGTGTGTGTGTGTGTGCTCTTTATTCTGAATTATAAACACGTGACTGAGTTGAGCTTGATGCATCCAGCCAGAAATCCCTCCGGTCGTTGTGGAGCTGAAGTGTTACTACAGAGCTGCTAAGAGAGAGAGTGGGAGAGAGAAGGAGAGAGAGGGAGAGTCAACCACAGAAATAGATGGAAAATAGACTGGAAATAATAATCTCATCCACATGCACATGTTTTACTTTGATTTTAATTCATGCTAGGCAAAATGGAGAACAGCTAAGAGGAAGGTACTGCACAAAAAGATGGATGCAGCCTTGATTTTCTAAAGGCATTCTGGTGATATTTTCCACATCCTTGCTGTTTAAAATGATGCAAATCAGGACTCAGGCTGAGAGTGTGAGTTGAAGATGGCCAAAATGGAATAATTTTGGTGAGGTAACTGTAGATAGCGGTGACAAACATTACATGAAAAGTAATCTTGGGAAAAATAAAATAAAAATAAAATAAATTAAATTAATCACTCAGTTATGCTCAGATTAACTTTCAACCAACAACCAATCAAATAATACCCCAGATAGCAAGAATTGATTGAATCAACACTGATGTCAGTTATTGAAATATACATTGAAAGTCCTCGCTATGATCAACGCTGAAGTAACGTTGAATTTCCAATGAATTCTGACAATGAATCAACCTTGATCAACATTGAAAGAATGCAGAACAAAATGAACATTGATTCAACTATATTATGCATTGCATTATACATTGAAACAAGGTTATTTTTAAAGGGCTATTTTATACTTTTCAACCATCCGTTGTATGTTTTTAATATACC
>JBAMYA010045308.1:0-11814 GCA_037176975.1 Arrhamphus sclerolepis
CTTATAAGTCTTACAGGGAAATCTTCCCAGACTGGCATATTCCTCCGGATAGAAGCCTTGAAGCATCAAACTTATGGAAGTATGTGATGACAAAGTACAACAATGACTTTGCCAAAGCATATGATGCAAAACCAGCTGATATTCCTGAACTCTGGAAGAAAATTACAAGAGAACAGGCAAAAGAAAGTCTTCAAAAGTCATTTAACATGAAAAACTGATGATTTTCACTTTCACTTACTTTAATGTTGAAAGTGAACCTGCAGTTATTCTCAATGTTGTTTATTTTCCTTTTGATGTCTTAAAATCATTCTATAAAATACATACACATACAAGTTGAAGCTTTTGTAAGCATACATGCATAACTAATCACAATGACTTAGAAAAGTTAATAAACAGGCAAATACGTACACATGTAATTATGTATTTAGATGTATTTTTTGTATTGATTTCAAATACAAATGAGCTTTACTCAGTTTCATCTGAAGGTTCAGGCTCTGAAAAGTGTGTTCAATAAGAGTTTATGAAAGTTTAACCATCATGGAGGGACAACTCCAGCAACTGTTGTAATGTTTGAACGTAAACAACATGAACTTCAAGAAAACCATGGATGATGAAACACTTGCAGTTGTGCATCTGATCTGTCTGCTGTGTTGTCCAAGTCACTTTTGTTCATTAATCACTGGCCTTTCTGTTCAACATCATGATGTTTTATTTTTGTTTTGTCTTTTTTTTAATATTTATCATGTTATCCATATTTCTTTCTTTACAATTACTTTGCTAAAGTATATAATCTAAAGTTGACATTACTGTTTTCTGGAGAAATATCATTGGAAAATATTTAAAATTAAGCCTTCAGGTGTAACTACAAGTGAGATTGCTAATATTCCTCCCCAATGAAATCTAGTGTTTGAAATGACTCTAAACATTTTGTTTCCAATTATTTTGTTACTCTGTAAAACAAAGTTACTGAAGGAGCCATTAGTGTATTTTATCTGACTGTAAGGTATTGTCAGTCTGCATGGATACTAAATCATTTTACTTAAAAAAAAAAAGAAAAAAAGAAAAAAGTAGTTAGTGCTCAACTTTCCTTGTTATGAGAATAATAAAAGTATTTTTTGTTTGTTTGTTTGGGTTTTTGGTTTGTTTTTTTGTTTTTTAATGCAGTTAAACCATGACATCATGTTGTTGGTCCACATACATCCTTCCTTGAACATACATGCCTCCACGTTCATGAGACCACTCAGCACTATTGCATGTTAAAAATCATCTTTTGTCTACTTATGAAACACACAGATATTGCCTCTGAAACATGTTTATAACTTCAGATTTAATTTCAGACCACATGACTTTCAGCACATCTTAATATAACTCAGACCAGTAAATGAGTAGATAAGTTTTGTTTATCTAAGACCTACACTACAAAATATAATACACTGGCTCAACTTAAAAAATAATGAAAAAAGTAACTTCTAACTGCATTACTACTGAGTAAATATACAGAGGCTTTAACAGTTGTTTAGTTCAACCAACTTGATTTGGTTTTATCATTACAACTTAATTTCAGTTCTGAAGTATTGTTAATATTAAGTTGTCAATTCCTCTGTTCAAGCTATTCTAACTTCTTTGGTTCCTGCTGTTTCTAAAACAAAATTTTAAAACCAATGCAGGGAAAAAGAGTTTCTAATAAAGACAATAAATTAAGTAGCCAATTTACAGGACAAAACAGATGCTGACAGCTTGATTCTGATCAATTTCAGTGTCAACTTGAATTTTCAGAGACATCTCTGTTGGGGGCTAACCTTCGGACCATCTAAAAATGTCTCCTGGATCATGTGAAAAATATTCTTCAGTGCCTTTGAGTAGCTCACTTTTAGGGTATATGTAGTCCATTTAGAAAGACACAGGTTCTGTGTCATCCAGGTCTCACAAGACTTTTGTTACTTTAGTCACAACTGTTGTTGCCCCTTATGTAACAACAGCCTTCGTCACTTCGTGGGTCATAATTTTTCTTGAAAGTAAACAGATTATAAATCAGCGTTTTAAGCCAAAATTAGAGAATTGTACCAAAACACACACAAAATACAATGCATCTGATCTAACACATCTGTTACACTCCAAGGGTGGTATACTGTATGTGTGTGTGTGCGTTTATGTATCCAAATACTGACCGGTTTCCATGAACATGACTACAACCAGGACTTCTAACTGCTGTGAAGTGGAGATAGACAGTATAAAACTGGACATAAGCAGATACAAGGTGCCAGAGATGAAACGTCCAACAATGTTTATGATTTAAGATGCTCCCTCCAGTTTCATAGAGGTAAGGTGCTAAGTTTCTGAACTACAACTGGTACCACTTTAGAGAAAAACCCCTATATCAGCCAGATATGTTTTATCTTATGTGTGGTCACTAGATGGTGCTGTGGGCTTAAGGATATAAGCGACGGGGACAACAGGTAGTGGGGAGGTGTTGAACCCAGAAGGGCATACAAGTTTTTGACCACTGTGGTGGATTTTGTATGAACGCTGTTGTCGTCTTCCTGTTTGGAATTATGGAATAACAGGACTCTGTGCAGTATTCATCTGGCGGGGTGATACTGCATCAAAGATGAGCCCTTGGATCAAATGTTGCACGCCATCAACAGCTGTGTTAGCCACCTAGCGCATCTAAACAAAGATCAACACCTCACTACCACAGTACTAGGCTGGCTATTATAACCCCTGTGGGTCATCAACATACAGTATGTCAACATGTTTAAGCAACATTTAGCTTAAATGTGCTACAGGTTTAAAACAAACTATGTTATAATGCAGGCACAAGAAAAAACTTTTTCTAATAAAACCTTTGTCATATAATAAGTGGTTTTGTTGCCACTGTTAAAAACTTGACAAAATACTGTGACTTCACTTGCTACACTTACACACAAGCTGTGTCCCAATCCAGCGGCCGCATCCTTCGAAGGACCCGTCCTACTTAGTCTACGTAGGCTGCGTCCTTCGAAGGCCAGGTAGACCGGAAGTCAGCGGCTGTGAATTGGGACGGTCTAGCCTTCTTTAGATTCCAGCCCTTACCTTGCTGCATGTCCTGTCGCCTAGGAAAAAGGGATCCAAGATGGCGGAGTGACTGGCAGCACCGTGCAGGTTCTGGCAATAAGTTTTGTTTTTAACCCTTGAATTGTGATTATTTGCAAAAACCCAACAAGATACAAAACGAGAACGCTTATCATACCTGCTACATTTGAAACGACCTGTTATGACTGACCACGATTATGACCTGAAGGCTCTCCGTGTAACGCGTAATGAAAAAAGTTTTTTTTTTTTTTTTTTTCTTTTTTACACAAACATCCCGCGGTGGGCGGATGCTTTCCCATTGGTCAGACACGTTTGAGAACGACGTCTTTCTGACAAACAAGTCATGGCTGTCAACGAGCTGAGGAGTAGTGGTGGAGCAGAGGAGCTCCAGAAACCTACATCACTGACATCATCACGTCCATGTACACACTTCTTTGCCGGCGATCACTCCAGGTTGGGGGTCCGCCAGGTCCATACCTGGTTAAACCCCCGTCCTGGGTGGACACCTGCGGAGGCCACCCAAGACAGCAGCAGCATTGCCAGAGAGCACCATTGATCGATAGCGAAGAAGTGTGTACATGGACGCTATGATGTCATGGTTCAATGCCTCTAATAATGGCCAGTGCTCAAGAATATACTATTGGATAGTTTCTAATCATTTAATTAATGATGTCTCTGTGAAATCTCAGCGTCACCTTTAACTGACCATTGTGTTATATTGTTGTCTCTTTCTGTATCAAAGAAAATGTTTATGTCAAAATTCCATCTGGAAATTTAATAAAGTTCTTTTGGAAAATATAGAATTTTGTAAAGAGGTCAAATACCTTATTGCCCTGGAAATGTCAGCCTTAAAGGGCAACTTGCAGGTTGGACACCACTATACAACAAAGTGTACATTAATGATAGAACAATTAGATTTTCAGAACCACAGAAATATATAACTATGCTATAAACAATATTTTGAGATAAAATTGTTATAAATAACTTCTGCATCTATGAAGCACCGACCGGAAGTGACAACACGCGAGGGAGTGTGAGCCTCAGTCAGCATCAATGACTGTATATAATAACGGTCTGCTACTGTCCCGTCCTGTGTGCAGAGGCACGTCTTTCCCTCTCGTCTTCCACCAAAAAAATAGAGGAGAGAGAAGATGAAGTGGATGATCAAAAACCTGGATCGTCCACTTCATAATCAAAGTCTTCGCTCTCTGGATCAGACTCTGGCACCGCTAGTCCCTCAGCTCCTTATGGCTCAAAACCGAGCCTGGGCCCTGCATCGATAACATGGTGGTGCAATCCTACCTCTTTGTGTGCCAGTAAGCCCCAGAGAAACCACTGTTGGCTACTTATGAGGAAATGGAGCAGTTTTTGGGAATTTGCTTCTACATATCTATTTTTGG
Source organism: Arrhamphus sclerolepis (assembly GCA_037176975.1). Taxonomy (NCBI): domain Eukaryota; kingdom Metazoa; phylum Chordata; class Actinopteri; order Beloniformes; family Hemiramphidae; genus Arrhamphus; species Arrhamphus sclerolepis. The sequence goes on from JBAMYA010045308.1 coordinate 4,473, forward strand.
GTTGCCAGGATGTACTGGCGCACAGTCACAAGGGTGGAATGTGTCGCAAATACAATGACCATGCACTGGGAGACAATAAAACACAACATGGAGCAAATCCCCCAAGGACAGCCTGGCTACGACAAGCTGTTCAAGGTGCATCCCCTACTTTCATCACTGCTAGAAAGCTTCAAAGCAATCCTCATAGATGAGAGGCTGTGCATCTATGAACAAATCATGACATTCAAGGGGAAGAGCATCCTCAAACAGTATAACCCCCCAAAACCAAAGCATTGGGGTTACAAAGTGTTTGTCTTGACTGACAACAATGGTCTCACCTACAACTTTGAGCTGTACACTGGTGCAATCTTGCCAGTGAATTGAATGCCAGACATCGGGGCAAGTGGCAACATCACTTTATGACTTGCAAGCATAATCCCAAGGAACCAGTCCCACAAGCTGTTTTTTTGTGTAAACCTCCAAGCCACTCTCGAGAAGAAAAAGATCCACTGTGTTGAAACAGTACGCCTGGCACGGTGTAGGTTCTCTCCAGATCTGGCAATGAAAAGGATCGTCCAGACCTACAACAAAAGCATGGGAGGAGTGGATCTCCTAGGTTCACTCATTGCTCTTTATTAAATGAAGCTGAGGTCTCAGAAGTGGTACCACAGGATTGTGTTCCACATGATGGATTTCACCCTCATCAACACTAGGCTTTATTACTGCATAGACTGCAGGACTGCAGCATTCCACAGAGAGAAGTCCACAGCCTGCTCCAGTTGAAAAATTAGGGTTGGGAAGTGGAGCAGAGGTCCCACTGCACCAGTTCCACCAGAAGTTGTGCATTGGGACAGCACTGATCACTGGCCATGCTGCTGCATGGAAAAAAAGAGCAGGTGCAAATACCCAGGCAGTGCACAAAGTGTGAGGCCTACCTGTGCTTCACAGCTGAGAGGAACTGCTTCATCAATTTCCACAAGCAGTACGGCACTCAGATCACATGGAAACAATTATTCAAATGAAAAAAAAAATTCAATGAAATGATGAAAAATAACTTTTGAAATAATTTTAACTTTCAAATGAGTTAAATTGTTAACTGTTGATGCCACTGGGGACTGTTTAGACGATAACCTAAGTTGTTAAATATAAGTTTTTACAATTATAAACCAAACTCTCTTGTTTTCATGAATTTCCACTATTGTGCAGTGTTGTCGTATGGCAACATCAACAAAAAAAATAACAAGAAAATAAATAAATAAATAGATTAAATAAATAAATATATATATATAGATATAGATATATAGAGATATATATATGTATAGTTGTTTTTTTTTAAAACATCTTTTGGCTTGAACTTATATAGCACTTTCCAACTGTATTCCTAGCGCCAAAGCGTTTTACACTACAGACCTTCACACTCACATTCACAAACTGGTTGTCAGCAGAGCTGGTATACAACGGCAATGGCCAGACGACTGGGAGCAATCTGGGATTCAGTGTCTTGCCCAAAGACACTTCAGTGGACAGAGGAGGAACTAGGGCTCAAACCACCAACCTGTGATTGGTTAAACACTAGGAGGCTGTGCATTGTGCAAATGGGAAAAACAAAAGGATGTTATTTTATTTCATTTCATTTTATCAGACAACTGACCTGGATTTAATTCTGCCTGGTCTCTTGTTATGTAAGTGTCTCATTTTCACCGTTGTCTGCGATCCAAATTTCATCATTCTTGATGTGTGCCATGGTGCTGTAAATCAATATGCAGTTGTTGCAATAGAACAAGACCGGAGTCTAAAGTTTTCCTAACATTAGGGAAGAGAGACAGTAAAAGCTAGATGATGCTTTGCAACAATAAACAAATATTCCCTCAAATGGAATTGAAACTATTATTTTAACGTAACAACAAAACAAAACAAAAAAAACATGTTGTTTTATAAAGTCTGACAAGATGAAATCCAAAAATGTAGAACTTAATCAAAACTAATAATGAAAAGAGTTGTGGGAAAGCTGGAGAATTTAAGGCAGGGGTTCATAAGTGCAAGTCTGGATTCTCATAAATATAGTCCAGTGTGCTCTGACAAACCTTCACATACTTAGTCTTTGCCAAAAACCTGCTTTGTGGGAATTACACAAGTCTTTAATACAAGTAGACACTTAAATGTTTGCTAATACTTAAGTGTAGCTGTTGGGACAGATCTTCTGTGAAACTACATGACCCTAACCGGTAACATTTAAAACACGGTGTCAAGGGGTTATGTTGATCTCAAACACACCTGGCTCTAATTAGTGGGTCATTGACAGACTTATCTACATAAGGTAAATATGAAGACAAGCTGATAGTCATCCAATCCCTAAGCAGGGAAACATTGACGACTGATGAATGGATGCATGGATGATGGATGGCTATCGATGATGAATGAATGCATGGATAGTATAGATGTTGGTTAGATGGATGGATGAATGGAGTGGTATAGATAATGAATGGATGGGTGGATGATGGATGGATAGTATAGATCAGAGGTGTCCAAGCACAGTTCTCAAGGGTTGCTGCATGTCTTAAATGTTTCCCTGCCACAACACACCTGATTCAAATGAATGGATCTTTAACACTCTTCTGCAAACCTTAATGACAAACTGATGGTGATCTATTCAGTTGGATAACGTGTGTTGTGGCAGGGAAACATCTAAGACATGCTGGACAGCGGCCCTCAAAGACTCGAGTTGGACACCCCTGGTATAAATGTTTATTGAATGGATGTAATGGTATAGATAATGAATGGATGGATGAATATGCAATATGCGGTGTTGACACGCAATTCTGCGTGTGAATGCCGTAACTAAAGTGATTAGGTTTCCACGCACTCGGCAGTCATTGAATGAGACCAAAGAAGGATTTTTCTTTTTCTTTTCGCAGTCACTGCATTTCTCAGAGTGATAGGAGCTTGAATGTGCAGTGTGTTTGTGATGCCAAAGGTATCATTAACAATGCTGTGGTAAAGTATCCCGGTTCAGTACATGAGTCTTTTATTCTGAGAAACAGTCAATTTGTGAAATCTTTTGTGAAATAATTTATTACAATAGAAACAAGAGCACATGTCATATTCATTTAGATGTTTTTGTTTGTTTTGTTTTATGTATTTTTTCAAAAAAAAACAAAACATGTATGCCAGAAAAATAAGATACAATGAGGCCCATATCAGCGCAAGGAATATTGAGGAGCGCACCATAGGAATCTTGAAGAGCAGGTTCTGTTGTTTGGGTAGACAGACCACTGCTGAAAGGCCAGAAACAACACACAAAACCCTCATTTAATAAATAGGACGTCTCCATCATGTTTGCACCTGCCGCCATTGGCACAATCACTCTTAGTAAATCACCTGCAAACCATGGTTCCACCCCTTGCACAAAATTCTATATTGCTTGTGCAAATTACTGCACATAATTTGGGATCTTAGTAAATACGGCCCTAGGTCTTGAAGTGTTCCCTTCTTCCTACCACATCTTTCTTTTGTTGTTTTCAACTCTTTGTAGGTTTTCTTTTGTATCCTAACAAGTGACAATTTATTATTCCTTTTGTCATTGCTCAAGGACCCCTAACTTTAATAAAGTTCTCATGGTCTGTGGGTTTTGTTATGTTTCTGTTTTATTGTTAACTTTGTCTCTTGTTTGTCCAAGGATTTTCTTATTTTCTTTATTTCATTAAACACTTCCCAGACATGCACTCCTCTCATGGCCTTTCATGTAGAAATTCATAATATGAGATTTACCAAAATGATCTCTGTTGAAAGAGAGCCAGCCACAGATACAATCTGATGGTAAGCATATGGCTTTAACTATTTTGTCCTGGATGTCATTGGCCTTTGAAAAACTCAACTTGATGTTTATTTTACAGCATACATTTTCCGCTTGTTATTGTTTATCGGATTATGTGGATACTGCTGGTTGCAGAACAATTTGCTTCTCAGGGACAATAAAGATATCTTTAAATTCAGAGATACATTTATGTGCAGCTCAAAGGGCTTTGGTATGTTTATGAAACATAAAACCAATAGACAGAGGCCACATAAATCAGTGTTGTAAAGCAAAAACGTTGCAGTTAGTGTTTATTGATGTTTAAGTGGACCTTTTTAAGTAACAGGAAACATTGTGTTTAAAGAAGAAATTTTGACAATAACACACACAATGACACAACACTAATATGACTAACGCAATGTAAGACATTATGCAACACAGAATATGAACAAAGCACATAATTTTACTGGTTGCATTTTATCTACAGTGTACATCTGTGTGAGTTAAAGGCAATGGATTGAAAACAGTCTTCAATATTCAAAGACCCTTTTATACATAAGATACATAACATTAATGTCCTCCTCAGACTGTCCTTCTGTCATTGGTCACCTTTGCATTAATATTCCTTGTGCTTCATTCAGACATGCCTGTGAAAATGGAGAGATCCATTTTGGATGATACTGTGAAATAAATCAAGCTGAAGTATAATGTTTTCACTGGAATAAGTTTAAGAAGTGCAGAGAGAATATAAATGTAAAATTTAGGGGTCGTGACGAATTGCCTTACTTTCTCATATTAGTGTGCAAAGTACACAGTGAATGTCTCATGTCACATGGTTTTGGGGTTTTGATTTGGTTTTTCTTGGTTCTCTTAATGGGTTTTAGCTTTTGTTTACTATTTCACTTTTTTTACGGAGTTTTGTGTTTAGAAAGATTTAGACAGCATTTTATTTTGTGTCACTACCAATTGTAAGTCAGGGCTCCGTTTCAGAAAGCGGGTTATGTAGAAACTCAGACTGTTGGGAAACTCATGTTCTGGAACAGAAAACTCAGAGGGTTCAGTTGAACTATTTTCAGAAATTGTCTCCTCCCCTTCATGAAGCTGAATATAATTCAATTTCATCAAACAACCAATCATATAATGAGACGTTAGAATGATGACATGTCACATTTGCATAAGAAAAGTATGTTCTGTGGCGTACCGGCTAGAGAACTGGGCTGGTAACCAGAAGGTCGCTGGTTTAACCCCCGGCTGGTACCAATGATGTGGACGGGCAGAGGACTGAACAAGTGCTTCCCCACGTCCACATCCATGGATGAGGTTCCCCCTGAGAAAGGCACCTGAAACCCCCATCTGCTCCCTGACCGCCACACCGTGGCAGCCCAAATGGGTCAAATGCAGAGGCTGAATTTCCCCATGGGTATTAATAGTTTTTATACATATATATATATATATATAAATAGTTTAATGTGGTCAAACCTACCATGACTTGTATTCATGACATCCTGATGATTTTTGTTTTTTTTGTTTTTCTACATGATCTTATACTTCGGTATAAGATAAAATATCACACACAGTATTTCCATAATTAGCACAAACATCTTGGATTATTAATTTTATTACCTATTATTTATTTACAAATGTCTGTTTCCTTAATAAAGAGCATGAACTATCCTATTATATTAGAAAAAAGCAGAACTGAAAGAAAAATGACCTGACTCATAAGCTCATCCACCATTTTTTTTTTTGTTTTTTTGTTTTTTTTCATAAACATATAACCTGTATATACATTTCTTTTCTACTTTTTCCATTCCCATTTAATGTAATAATAAGAATTATTTATAAGTTGATAATATTTTAGAAATAACTATCCATACCCTTCTCCCACTTCGGGAAGTAAAGGCATTTCCATTTAGGATTTATCAGTGTGACTGTATGAATTAATGTACGTACATCTACGCTCCTTGATTTTTAAAGTCCTCCTAAATGTTTTAAAGTGAATCCAGCCAAGCTTCTTACATTTGAGTTATCCGTCTGAAAAATGGTTATACTTGATCTTCAACTGAATTTTTTTTCCCCCATGCAACTATCTGCCATTAAATACTTAAATTACATGTTCAGTCTGTAGTTTCTCCTTCATCAACTGTCTTTCCTTCATGGCTGCAGTCATCTTACTGTAGAAAGTCACGTGATATATAAAATAAACAAAATCACTAATTCAAGAAAGAAGAGTAGGAGGCTATCTTCTACTTATTGTTGCCATGGTGAATCATGGTATTGGAGCCCCAATGATGATGTGTTTTTTTTTTTACAGTCGTGGTAATTCAGAGTCAACATACTCAGAGTTAATTGAACCAGCTCTGAACACCTGTTTTGTAACCAGAAACTGAGAGTTTCTTCAGTCAGAGTTAATTTGACTTGCAGTTTATTGAATTTCCTTTCCGAAACGAGCCCCAAAAGTTGTCCTGTGTTTTGTTTCTTCCCTCATTTGTTTGTATGTCACATATTGTTTTGGAGAGTAGACTCAACTGTTCAAGTGTACCAACTTCTGACATAGCTTGCCAATGACTGTACAAAGTTGACTGATCCCGAACAAACTTGACATAGGTTTGGCTCTCCTGTTTCCAGGAAACTAAACTTTTGTCTATAAACCTAGGAAACCAGTTCATAAGCCTTTAAAAACAGCCTTCAATCTTTTTTTTTTTTTTAATAGTTTTCACTTTTATCCATGGACAAAGCTGAAAAAGCTGCCTGAGCTTTACTTATAAAAACACACTACAGTTCAGGTTGGTTCAGAGTCAGACCACTGTCGTATTTTGGCCAATCTCTCAAGACGAAAGAAACAAAACAAAACAAAAAACTAGCAGAGACATCAAAACATCATTTAAAATCTCCTGAGCTCGACTGACCAGTATCAGAAATTTTACCTTCTTTATCTAGTCTATACTGTTATATTGTTAACTGTTCACTGGTCTCTGGTTGCTTTCCCTCGTATTTTAAACAGGTGATTGTTCAAACACTTCTTAAAAAGTTTAATCTGGATCCATCTTCTCCACAAAACTTTAGGCCCATTTCTAAGTTGCCTTTCGTATCAAAGATCTTGGAGAAAGCTGTAGCTAACCAGCTCATCCATGCTCTGAATGAGAAGGAGATCTTTGACAACTGCGATGGACTGGCGACCTGTCCAGGGTAGACCCCTGCCTTTCGACCACAGTGGGCTGGGATAGACTCCAGCAGACCCCCGTAACCCTTCACAGGACAAAGCGGGTATAGATGATGAATGGTTGGATGGATCTTTGACAAATTCCAGTCCGGTTACTGTCAGGGACATTCAACTGAAACAGCTCTCCTTAGAGCATCTAATGATATCCTGATGGCGTCTGACTCCGGTAAATATACTGTCCTGGTGCTGCTTGATCTCAGTGCAGCGTTTGACACTGTGGATCATGGCATCCTTATAGACAGGCTTAGGGACCAAGTTGGTATCTCAGGTAGGGCTCTTGACTGGTTTGCCTCGTACCTCTCTGGCAGAACGTTTTCGGTAGCTGTTGGCCCGTTTAACTCTTTGTC
>JBAMYA010045309.1:0-11814 GCA_037176975.1 Arrhamphus sclerolepis
CCGATCTGGATTCAGTCACTGTTTTTTCTCTTTAAAAATACACACACACACATATATATGTGTGTGTGTGTGTGTGTGTATAAATTTGTATTGCAGCCTCTGAGGGACTTCATCTTCAGAGGGTCCTCACGCTCCTTCAGTCATCCTTGTGTGGTTGTATATTTATGTCCATGTGTGTCACTTCTTCCTTGTGCCAAATAATGATGTAAACGGTGAATGGGAGTTTATAAATAGATGAAGCTACTTCAGAATTCCTGACCTTTTCCCGATCAGACCAAGGTAGGAGTTTCATCTGGGTTCAGTGGAGAGGTATGCATTCAGCTGCAAAACTGGACCCAGAGGTCCAGCAGCAAGACGTGAATCCTGTTGTTCTCAACAAATGCTGCATTACACAAGTTATGTGAAATGCGTTTACTGAAGCATTAAATAACCAAGCATTTCTAATCAATGCATGCTCATGGCATGAATATCTAATTTTTAAGGCAAATTGATGCGTTTATGCATGGCACGATTTACAATTCAGGGATTTTGACACATTCTGATACACCTCTCAGCATTTAACAGACACAAATATCTCACTTTAAATCAAAAAATGCTGCACATATGAAAACAGTCTTGGTTAGCACAGGGGAAAAAATAAGGTTTGATAATTCTTGAATATGAAATACTGCCCAGTTGGTTCTCTTTATCATGCCTCTATTGTCTATATCATGTCATGGTAGCAAGACCATGAACCTTCAGCTTTTACCTTTTATATTTACCTGTAACCTTGCAAAGTTATGATGAGATTGCTCGTATACAAAGGCCATTTTCGAAATCCCGTACTACACTACCAGTGCGTACTGATTTTGGAAAAATGTAGTGTGCCAAATGAAGGCATTGAAGGCATGGAGTGCGTGTGCCCAGATGGCGTGCTATTTTCGTGAAAAAAAAATTCCAGTGTGCAACTGATCAGTATACCTTGCATACTATGCCCCCCATATTGCATTGCAGCACTAAAGCAGATGCTGGTCACCGCGCTGATGCTGATGTGAAGTGCTTTCTGTTGTAATGTAGCTAGTTGCTTTACTGATGACAACTGTAGGACCAACATGCAACACATGCGGTTTGCGGTTTGGAAAATGGCCAACTTCTTTAATGACGTGTATGGCCTTGCTGTGTTTGCATCCAGGGTTCACCATAACATTTCACCAAGTAAGTGTTCAGATGTGATCAGTGTTTGGTGTACTACGTGTAAGTGTGGACCTACTCTGAGGTGGAACTGTTGCAGTGACTCTGCAGGATCTGCAGTAAAACTGTAAGGCACTCTCAGACCACCATCTTTCATCATCAGAAAATTGCTCTGCTGGTTGTCTACATAACCTGATGTGTGCATAATTGGCTGTTCCCTATTCTATTTGTGTAAGTTATTTTCATGTTCACATTCCTGTCGCTGTTACTCTTTTTGATTTTGGAGTGAATGTGTGTCAGTAGATTTGTAAGTACCAAAGGTGACCTTAGTTTTAGCGTTGATTGCCATCAAGCTATTTATGTCTTTGAGACAGTCTGAGAGGGGCTGTAGGGAGTGAGACTTTAATGGTAGATGTACCTAGCTGAGAGTCATCGGGATAAAAATGAAAAGCAACGTGTCTCCTCTGATTATCTTAACCAAACAGGACAGCATGTAGAAATTAATTGTAAAGATATAATCATGTAGAGGCACAGAGGATGAGGAAAAATGGCCTATCTGTACGAATATCTTACGAGAGGAACCACTGGAAGGCAAAATACTCAGAGGCAGAATGTGCTGAAATTGACACTAAACACTAAAATAAATGCATATTTGTTGTATCAATAAGTTATTCAGACGTACCACAGAAACTATGTACATAAGTAGTTGTTTCTGAGAAAAATAAACACAAATTAGTATGCTTCTACTTTAAATGTGCTAGGTGCTAGATGATGTAACGGCAATAGTTTCATACCCAGAAGCAGTCGTTTTAGCAACAGTTTGCCATTCACCTGCTGGCGTGTAGCCAAATAAGACTAAATGTCTTTTTGTGTATGCATCCTGAGAGTATGGGATGTGGGATACGTGGTTATGGTGGTGTCAGCTGGTTTCACACGTCTTTTCTGCTTTTGAAAAATTGTATTTTAAAACGGACTCGTCACCCTCCCCCCCGTTTGACAGCTGTCTGGGAGGGTGCTGGCTGTCTTGACAGCTCTCACTTTCACAGATCGACTAGGGCAGTGTTTTTCAACCCTGGTCCTCGAGGCCTTCAGCTGGTCTTCAAGGTCTACACAGGTCTGTCAGTGAGCCACTAATCAGAACCAGGTGTGTTTGAGCAGGAAACATCTAAAACATGCAGGACCTTTGAGCCCTGAGGACCAGAGCTGAAGACCACTGGACTACACAGTGTCTAGTTAAAAAAAAAAACAGCAAAAACCTGGAGGCGACACAGTTGCATCACTGAAGTGAAATGCAAATTAGTGATCAAACAAAATGGTTATAACTTTATTTTATTGCCTCGGTATCGATGCCCCCTGGAAAAGCTGGGGTTTCCCATGGAGCTAAACAAACCATACGTCTTTGAGAGTGTTTGCTAAAAATCAGGGAAATGTTTGCTGTTGTCTGATAATCTGCCATTGAGGTTCTAATAGAGATGGGCGATCAAAAAACCAAAAAATAAATAAATGAAAACTTCAAAAATGATATAGCTGTTTTTGGCAGCAGATGACAGCTTCAGAAACATTTCTGTTCAACTACATCGGTTAAATGCTGTATACACATGCAGAACTGGGAACAGTCCAGTTAATGTTTAAATAGGATAATAGAAAATATCACACTATAAGGCATCAAATTTGATCACAAGAAACCTTTGAAATGCACACAGATTTTGTATTTAACCGTACGTCATGCTAAAGAAATTGAGAAAATAGTTCAAAGAGCAAAAGTCTTCACTTAAGTTCAGTTAGCAGATACAACGTTTTTAAGTATCAACTATGTTAAATAAACTTCACCTGCAAAATTCAGCGTCTGGAATGTAAACATGACACAGTGGGACATGCTCCCAGTTGCAGTGCAGACTATTACACATGCTTGTCTCTCTGAAGCAGTTTTGGAAGTATTTCAAATGTTGTATCAAAGTTATCCATCCCAGCTATGCCTTCAGTTTGGCTCCTCGATGATACGATAAGATGAAGCTGTAATCGTCCCACAGCAGGGAAATCACAGCAACTTGATAAATTTAAAAAGAAATGAACAGAAATTTCAATAAAGGTTCAGTTAAAATGTAAACACTTAAAAACTCAATGCAGATATGGAAACAGGCGCAGTTGGCTTTCAAAAAGAGAACAGGCCTCATGCTTTAAGTGTTCTGGTCAGATACTGGGCAGGTTTCAGTGGACTGTTGGCATGGACATTAGTAGCAGCACTGAAAACCCCTGCTGACAGGTATGCAGAAGTACTTTCTTTTCTAAACTGCATGTTAGGCTGATGTGTAGGAAGTTAACCTCATGACTCTTCCACCAGGTGAGAGAAATGCTTTCACCAACTTCAGCTGTTTAATTCAGCCTTGTTTTTTTAAATTCTTTTTCTTTTTGAGAACGACTGCTCAGCTCAGCAGCTGGTTTCTGGAACAAGCTTCCAAAACTTCTGTTTCTTTGAAGCACTTTTTTCCTGTAGATTCAGCTGACATGTCAGGTGTTCATGTGGACATCAGGTCCACATCTTCCTCTGAGTAGGTAAAGCAGGAAGCTGTGACATAGTTACTGGATGAGGCGGCATATGGGAAATGAAGAAGAGGCCCAAGTGCCTTAATGAGAGGCTCCAGAATATCAGTGTCCTGCCATGCTGGTTTGACCTGTCGATGAATCATCTTATGTTTCGACGCTCATCATGTTGTGATTCAGTTACAAGTTGGTGCTGAGGAAGTCACATTTCTACGTGAGCATATCTGGTTACATGCACACATACATTAAGGCTACACAAATATATCGAAAATATTTCATGACAGTATTACCATGCACAGTATCAATATCACAGACAAAAATATTAGAATAAAAGATGGTCTGTTATTTCCCAAAAATATTTACACACTGAATGTGAGTAATAAATTCAGATGGAACTGGACTCTGAGATGGAGACTGTGCCTGGTTTTTTTATTGTATTTATTTATTACTGGTATGAAAAGGCTACATGTATTTATTTTTACTTTCTGCATTGATCCTTTAGTGTCACTGTCAAAGTACTAGTTTCTACTTTATATCTCAAGTCTTATTGCGGTTTTCAGCGATGATGCTGCACATCACATTTTTCTGAAGTAACTCCACCGTAAAGTACACAGAACTAGATACCGAGTGCACATAGTTGTTCATGCTCAGTCCACGCGTGGAGCCATGAACGTGGCCAGAAACAGTGCTGATTTTAACTCACCATGAAGGGAAATGTTTGTCGTAGTAACTGTCATCATTTCAGTCATTATAGATGGTTACACCTGTGGGCAGACCTTTGTAAACCATGTTTTTGTTTGTTGTTGTTGTTGTTTTCTTTTTCTTGTAGGTGTTTTGTACACTATGCTGTTTATACATGTTTTGTATGCAAGTATTTACAGTTGCAGTTCCTCCACTGACCACTAGCAAACCTCCATTGACTCCCATGTTAAAAGGTCCAACTTTGCAGCAGAATTAAACGTATTTACAGCCTGGTGCAAAAAATTGTTTGTTTGTTTGTTTGTCCCTATAGTTAGATTTTACATCCATGACAGCTGTACAGGGGTGGATTTTATTATTTTTTTGTACACCACCAGATCCGTTTATATTGAGCAGTAAAACTGACCAATCAGATGCGTGCATTCATTTGAAGCGTTTGAAAGAGAGCTAGCTGTTGGTTCTGCTGTTGGCGCTCAGCTTTGTCCCGCCTGTTTGCAACATGGTGCTGCACAGTTTGAGGAAAACTGGCCTTCAAAGGCTCTTAAATCTGCGGGTCACGTGACCTGATAGATGGTCCCCCCCAAACACACACACACACACACGTACAGTAAATATTAACCCTCAATTTGAGGGTTAATATTTACTTCAATTCACTCCAATGTGAAGTGGCTGAGGTCGAATTCCCACTAGTTTTGAAACACAAACTTCAGGTGTGTGTGGCAGACTAACTGCTTACATAAACAACTGAAATCTATACTGATCTTTAACCCTGATAACATGTTCAAGCACAAGTGGTGGAATGGTGTGTGTGTGTGTGTGCGTGTGTGTGTGTGTGTGTGTGTGCGTGTGTGTGTGTGCGTGCGCCAGATATCAAGCTAATTAAACAAGTGTAGACATGAGCTTGTTGTTTTCAACCAGAAAGAGATTTTCAGTATCTCCTAATGAACATGTTGTTATTGGACAGTCTGGGTGGGACAGGGTCTAAGACGGTTTGATTATAGGACCGGGTCCACAGTCAGATCCTGCAGGTGACGTAATCAAGCCCATGTCAGTTATTCCAATGTTTGCTTTTACCACATGACTTTAGTCACATGATTCTCGCCCATTGAAGCAACGTGGATGAGAACTCAAACACAGCTCCAACAGGCTGTACCTGTTTTGGGGCACATTTTAGCTTTTCTGGTGTGAAATATAAACACCACAGAAAAATGGTTTGAGAAAGAACAGGTCAACACCACAACCTTGTCTCAGAACTTGCAGCAGCGTCATGTTACTGAGTACGAGCTGTGTATGGCTCTGAAATCACCCCCTACTCAGTATCTAGCGCACGTCATAGCATGGATTTGTAGTTCTGCTTGAATATGTGATAAGAATGTTTGCAGCTTTTGTCTTGGTTGGCTTGCTAACTTTCTCTTTACATTAAAACTGAACTGTGAAATTTTTCATCAGATGTTTTCATTTCAAATGATTTGTCCTTTGATTGCAGCTGATAGTTGATTTACTTATTTAAGATGACATGAGATTACACATGTGAATGGTAAATGTGAACGTTTGTATGTATAATATAATTTTTTCAGTCTGACTGTTAGAGCTGGTAAATCCTGCACTTCTGCAGGCTTTCTGTGTTCACCCTCAACCTGCTTCTTCACAGCAGATAACCATGTACTTGCATGTCTCTCTCTGTTCTGGCAGGAAACCAAGGATCATTTCCCTTTGAGGAGATCTCATGATGTTGCCTCAGCACCTCAAACAGATACGAGTCCTTATGCTCAACGACAAGGAGAATTTGGAGAGAACTCTGTTCAGACTTGAACAAGGTTATGCTTTTTTTCAACCTATTGTTTTCTGCATGACTTAACCTCAGATTGGCACACCTGTGCTGCATGTGCCAATCAATGTCCCCTCTGTTTTAGCAGCAGCACTCTGGCTCCAGGGATAAAGCAGAAATGAGAATGTGATGTGCGTTTCCACCTGCGGGGGTCTGGACAGTTTTATGGAAACAGTACCAGAAAAGAACCTGTAAAAAAAAAAAAAAAAACCCCAAAAAAACAAAACCCTTTGAGTACATTTGATCTCTCCTCATTCATCACCATCATTGCAGCGTATGCACTCAGCCAACAGAGCTGCAGCAACCATCTGAGCTCCTTCAGAGTTGATGTCATCCTTTGTCTCTGGTGTGGAATGAACAACTGTCCCACCGTCCCGTCACCATAAGTAGAGACACTGGCTGAAAGGACCACGGAGGAGTTCAGCTTCTTTTAAGTAACAGCCTTCTAATTAATGAATTCCTGCCAGACTCCTGCTCATGGAAACATGCCTGTTGCACAGATAGATTTCCTCATTCCTTCTTGGAGCTCATTGTTGATTCTCAAAACCTCATGTGACAGTTATAGTGAAAGCCACAATGGATAGGAATGACTAGGAAATAAGACACCAAGAGACGTGGTGGCATGCATGTCTGTTAGGTAGAGAGCAAAAGTGTGCCACTTGACATTTACAGCGCTCTGAACCTGATAGGGATTTGTGAGCTGCCTGTGAAACTGGACTATATATATAGACAAACCTATCCTGTCTCTGAAATAGCATCCTTTTTTGGTTGCTGACACCCTGCATGTGAATTATGTCCAACTAACATACAAGCAGCATCATTAGAGACTTGCTGTGAGAGCAAGAAGGTTTCTACCTGCAGGACAGGTATCTGTAAAAAACACTTGATATTTTTTTTCTGTACAAATGAAATGGTTTTGCAGAGGTTCCCATGAATACGCCATTGTAAAACCATTTGTGTGTCCTCAGGTTTTGAGCTGCAGTTCCGCCTGGGTCCCAGCCTTCAGGGGAGGAGGGTCATAGTTCATACAAACTACCCACTTGAAGGGCAGCAGTTTAATCGAAAGAACTTCCGTGTTTTGGCATGGAACTATCCAACAGGAAGGGAGGATGACTCTGATAAATACTGCTCACTGGAGCTCAAGATGGCTGGATCCTATCAGTACTACTTTGGATATGCGTAAGCACCTCATAACATCTGATTAGTTCAGACTGCAGTTGTTCAAGCTGAATTCTTTACTGTTTAAGTACACAGCTGAAGTACACAGCTTCCTTCATGTATCTAATGTAGACCTCTGGCTTTGGTTTTACTTGTTACAGTGGTGTTTTTCATGCAGGACCTGATGGGTACGTGATACCACTTTGGCTTTTCAGTCTACATGTATTTACTTGTATTCACAACAAAGTCATGGCACTTTACTTGGAACGTGCTCAAAGTTTTAAAAGTTTCATCTTAACCACTCATATTCAAATTATATTCCATTTAAGTTTCAAATATTCCATTGTAGTTACATGATTCCATTTCAGTTCCAATATGTATATGTGGTATTGGAAATATTCCAGTTGGAATACGTTCAATACCACACTGAATGGACTGCTTTTATTTTATTTTATAGTTTGCTGTAAATCCTAGTTTGAGCTTGGCCACTCAGAAGTGGTTACTTTGGCTGACTGCTTTCTGATCCCAGTGCTGACAACTGCAATAACATGCCTCTTTAGCATTCCCACATACGTCATCCATCTTCTTGGGCTGTGAAACTAATCAAATTTTAATGGTGACTTCAGTTTTGCCTAGCAGTCACAACAAATAAATAATTAAGCTAATTGAGAAACGTGTGTGACACACATCGGCATCGACTCTGCTCAGCAGTAGGTGTGTGATTCCTTCTTCCTTTTTGTGTCTAACAAAGTTATTTAATCATCAAAGTCACAGTGCTGACTGGCCCAGAACATCTAAAAGATTATTCAAGCAGCTGTTAATCTGAAATGTTATTCTGTACAAGACATAAATCTGTCAACATTTTCATATGAAGTTTGATAAATGCAACATGATTCAAAAGTTCTTGGCTAATAGTTTTCAATCATTTTAATCATGTTGACCAACATTATTGGAATTATGATTTATTTATATATTGAAATTACATAATCAAGAAGCTCTACCCTTTTACAGATTATCTTGGGGATTTCATGGATTGGGCTGAGTATCGTTTAAAATGTTTCTATTTCGATATCAAAACCAATACCTGATCGATACGTTTTTCTATACCAGCTTACTAAAATTTCAGTATACAGGAAGTTATTTTAGATATTAATAGTATTAGGGCTGGGTGGTCATTTAAAAAAAAAAACAATCAATCAAAACAGTCATTCAGAGCTGATAATAATGGAATCATTCTTGTGTCCATTATTTCAGGAATATTTAGAAACGACTATAAGAAGTTTATTTTCCCTTCACCTCTTTTAAAAATCATAAATATATGTGCAGTCATAGTTGCATAGTAAATGAAACCTTGCTGTGATCTGTGAGGGCAAAAAAATCAAATCAAATCAAAATAATATATGTTTTTATAATTTAGGTAAAGTGTTAAGTTAAAGATATATATCCCAGAATTTGCCAGAACCCTGAAAATAAATAAATGAATTGGAACTGGCGCCGCTTTGCCGTGACAGCGTAGGATGGTCGCTGCGGTGTGATTGAGGGGAGCTGGCAGTAAAACATTAGAGCCTGGACTGGAAGGTGTCCAAAATGGACATCGAATGACAGAGTTTCGATACTTGATGGTATGGATGGTACCAGAAGGTATCGATTTTCGATACCCAGCCCTATCATGGATAGTATAAAATCTTGACATCATAACTCATGCTTCTCTCTAATCCTTGGTGGAAGTTTTGTGCTTTGAGATCAAACTTCCAAGCTCTCAGTTTTAAAGATGTTCTATAGATTTCTTGTGTGCATATAAAACTGTTCAATGCCTGAACCTGAACCTGAACCTTGTGTTTTCTCTGCAGAGGCATTGAAAGGTTAGGAGGAGGCTACATTGTTGTCGACCCAGTCCTTCGTGTTGGGACAGACAACCATGTCCTCCCATTGGACTGCATTACCATCCAGACCTACCTGTCCAAATGTCTCGGCTTCTTGGATGACTGGCCAGATAGACTGAGAGTGGCAAAGGAGTCAGGTGGGTTTGATAAATCCATCATCAATCAGATCCTGTCAGTGTGTCTTTACATTCTTTAAAAGTTTATGTTTGGAAAATGAGGAAATAAGAAGTGTGTGTGTGTGTGTGTGTGTGTGTGTGTGTGTGTGTGTGTGTGTGTGTGTATATATATAGCCTACACATATGTGTGTGTATGATATTTTTTGTCTGTTCTAAACAATATGGAATAAAGTACTCACGTTAGAGACCCAAAAATGTGGACATTGAAATCTATCTAAATCACTGAATGAACAGTGAAACAACATCATCAGGAGGTAAATTCCTCAAAACACAAGCTTAAAGCTAAAGGCCTCAAATGAAGTGGAGAATTGAGAAGATGAATGTTTTGTACTTGAGAGCGGAATGGAAAAAAAAAAATAGTGATTTGAATGGATTCCTATGAGCACAAAAATGTGTCGAAGGATCATTAATGTGATTCTTTTACATTGAGCAAAAATCAGTAATGCAAATAAATAAATCTCACTGCTAATGTTTCACATATATGAAGCTGCAGTCAGCAAACCATAAATTATTGAGTTTACTTGGAATATACTGAAAATAAATAATTATGCTTTTGTTGTTGCAACAAAACTCCAAAATTAAAGGGTCAAATAAAAAAATTGAAAATACTGGTTTAAAAAAGGTTTTTATAACATTTTTTTGTTATACAGACATTTATGTCTGAATGGACTTTAATGTAATTTTTTTGAAGGTTGCAAAGGATTCTTAAAAAAATAATTAGCTACAATTCATCAATTTTATAATATTAATATCAATTTTTTAAATATGTATTATTAAGAAATGTCGGTTTAAAAACAAAGGTAAAAAAAACCTCCTGTTAGTCTGTTGATGCAGCACATGTTCTCCACTTGACCACTGCTTTTCCAAAAAGAAAAAAAAAAAAAAAAAAACATTTTTGACCACAGTTTGGAAGCTTCTTGGAGATCGTTTGTTGATCAATAATCACTTACAACATATTTTTTTCTGAACCAGCGGTTCTGCTACAACCTGAGCTCTTTTGTCGAACACTACAGCTTCCTGCAGAGTAGGAGTTTCATCTCATGCCTCTGAGGGATAAAATTTGCACTATTATGTCATAGTTTGATGCTATTCCAGGCTCACTACTCATCTTCATCCACTGAAAACCTTCAACAGCCAGTCCTGCATCGACTCAAAGGTCATGTCTTTCATGCTCATTTAGCTTAGAGGCTCGGATTTAATTACACTTGTGAGGGCTGGGTAGTTTTCCAGTGAAGTGAAATGCTAGTTTGTGGGTTCAGAGCCTGACAAGCATGCCAGTTTAGTTTCATCTTTCAGGCTTCGCATGGGTATTCAACCACCTGGTTAATGTTCCCTGCATCTTTCATACAAATAAAAGCCTTCAGCACCAAAAACGCTTGGCAGGCAGCAAGCAGCGTTGTCTCTGAAGAAGACTTCATGTAAAAATCCTGGCAGTAACCTTCACTGGCACTCTTTACAGAACACATTTTAATGATTTGCTTTTTTGGGCAGATTTAATTTGCATCTGAAATCTGTAATAAAGAGCAAAATCTAAATAAAACTGGGAATGAAGAGGTCTCTGCTATCTGCATATTTGTGAAATTGTCATTTACAAATGGGATCAATATCTGAGAGTACAGAAAACAATGAGCTAAATGTTTCACAAAGATGCTTACAGACATTCATTGTTCAGATATCCTTATTCTTTCCTTGGAGAGTTCAAGAAAAGTCAGATCACTGGGTTAAAATGATTTGTTGAGCCAAAAACCCAAAAGCTAGTGACTCCTTTTTAAAAGGAAGTCTCAGCAAAAGTTTTCAAAAATAGAAACAACATGTGGGCTGATACAATGTCAGTGCTCATTTGTTGTTATTTGACCCACTATAAGTATGTGGTGGTGTATTTTTCTTCATAGACAGACTACTTAATGTTTTTTTCCCCCTTTTTTTCCAGTTAGATTTTTTTGTGGATGTGTAGAACATAGTAAATGACATGGGTATAGGCATATAAAATAGAAAATCATATTATAGACTATACTATAGAAACCATATTGATCGGTTGAAATGTCCATCTCTTCTGACTGTCTGCACACATAACAGTCATTGAAAAAAAAATGTTTTTCTTAAATGTGATTTGCAGCTTTGATCTGCAGCTCTGAGCAATTTCTTCCACTTTCTGGAGACAGGTGGTCACTCTCATTTGCACAGGAAAGGGGTCAGGGATGAGGTTTAATCTGACAACCGGACAAAATGACCATGGTAACTTGCAGCACCCTCATTAGCATATGCAGGCATGTTAACTGTATCCCAGTAATCCCACCTGTTCAACTGAAACATGATGCATCTGTGTAGAAAAATGTATTCATCACAGATCATTTCCTTT
>JBAMYA010045310.1:0-11812 GCA_037176975.1 Arrhamphus sclerolepis
TTTCATTTCCTGTGATTTTAATGTTGTGTTCTTGTTGTTGTTTTTATTTATTTTATTGTGTTTTATCTTGTAAAGTGCCCTTGAGTGACCTGAAAGGTGAAATAAAATGTATTATTATTATTATTATAATTGTGGGAACTTGGATCAGCCGAAAGGACTCAGATCAACTGTGGGGTCTTAAATCAGCTGTGAGGACTCGCATCAACTGTTAGAACATGGATCAGCCATAAGGACTCGGATAAACTGTGGGGTCTTGGGTCACCCGTGAGGACTCGCATCAACTGTGGAAACTTGGATTGTCTTGGAAGTACTATGATCCACTGTGGGGACTTGACTCAGCTGTAAGGACTCAGATCAACTGTAGGGAATCTCGTTCCAGCTGTGTCCACGTATTGGCTTCAACCATCTCTGATGGTTTGGTTGTTGGTTTTGTCCCACCAGATGTGACCTGCTTTGACCTCTGACGGGGACTCTGGGGGACGCTGATGTCTCTGTCACCTCCTGGTTGGAGGTCTGAGGACCAGCTAACCAGCTCAGTTTCCCAGCTGGGCTCCCCACGCTGCCATGCCCTCCTTCTCTCAGTCTGCAAACTTCTGATCATGTGATGCTTCACTCAAATCCAGTTCCATGTTTAACAGCATTCAGTTAGCTGAATAATAAGCTGCAGGGGACAGCTGAGGGAAGTTAATGTGGTTAACACACACACAAACACACACACCATTGATCTCTGCAGGGAAACTGGATCCATTAAAACGGAGGAAGCAGATGGCATTGAACCCTCATGAGGAAGAACGCGATTTCCACTTTTAGAAGCCGAAGGTCATGTGACCAGCTGCTCGTGCTCCCACACTCGCCATTACAGGAACTCAACTGTCCACCGACTTCAAGGGCACAGGTGGACTCTAGGTGGTGCTCAAGCTTCGCCCCCTTCCTGCAGAGCAGTTATTTCACCGTAGAATGTAGCGACGTCAGACAGAAGTTTATGGAAAAGAGCTGCGATTTCTCAGAAGGTGATATTTGAGTTTTGCTGGAAGGTTTTTACAAAAGATTCTAGCAAACAAGCACCTCAGGAGGGGATGGTGGAAGGAATACTTCAAGGATTTTATTCAATCCCACGAACACGTCTTCCGCAGACAAAGCGGAGTCTGGGGACTCTGAGGTGGGGTCATTCATAACTGTCCTGCTCAAGCTGCATCCATGGATGGATGGATGGATGATGGATGGGTGGATGGATGATGGATGGGTGGATGGATGGATGGATGGATGATGGATGGGTGGATGGATGCATGGATGAGTGGATGGATGATGGATGATGGATGGATGGATGGATGCATGGATGAGTGGATGGATGATGGATGGATGGATGAGTGGATGGATGATGGATGGATGGATGATGGATGGGTGGATGGATGATGGCAGGATGGATGATGGATGGATGGATGGATGGATGGATGGATGATGGATGGATGGATGGATGGATGGCTGATGGATGGATGGATGGATGGATGGATGGATGGTTGGATGGATGGATGGATGATGGATGGATGATGGATGGGTGGATGGATGGATGGATGATGGATGCATGGATGGATGCATGGATGAGTGGATGGATGATGGATGGATGGATGGATGGATGGATGGATGATGGATGGATGGATGGATGGCTGATGGATGGATGGATGGATGGTTGGATGGATGATGGATGGATGGATGGATGATGGATGGATGGATGGATGGCTGATGGATGGATGGATGGATGGATGATGGATGATGGATGATGGATGGATGATGGATGGTTGGATGGAGGATGGATGGATGGATGGATGGATGATGGATGGATGGCTGATGGATGGATGGATGGATGCATGGATGGATGGATGGATGGATGAATGATGTATGGATGATGGATGGATGATGGATGGATGATGGATGGTTGGATGGATGATGGATGGATGGATGATGAATGGGTGAATGATGGATGGATGGATGATGGATGGATGGTTGGATGGAGGATGGATGGATGGATGATGGATGGATGACTGATGGATGGATGATGGATGGATGGATGGATGGATGGATGGATGGATGGATGGATGAATGATGTATGGATGATGGATGGATGGATGGCTGATGGATGGATGGATGGATGAATGGATAGATGAATGATGGATGGATGGATGATGGATGGATGGATTTTTACGAAAGTTGTGATTTTTTACAACGAAATGTGATTTGAGGTCAGTGTTTTCTGCTGAACTGGAGAATAATTTTGAGCTGAAAGTTGCAATTATACGACGTAAAAATTGAAAGTTTTGTAGAAGTTTTGTAGAAGTTTATTGTCTCGTTGCAAAGTTGAGCTTAAAAGCTGTGATTTTCTTCTCTGATATTTTATGACACAAAAATGTTTTACAATTTTTTTAGATCTTTTTTTGGACATAAAATTTTTTTAGTTAAAAAAAATTACAATTTTGCATCATTTTGTCATTTTTCAGCAAAGCGCTGCTTTCTCACGATAAAAGGTTTGGAATTTTGTCAAAATGTTGTAGTTTATTCAATTGAATGATCTACCGATCAAAAGTTGTGCTTTTGTGAAAGTCATGATTTTAGTTGTTGATGTTGATGTTTTGTGTAAATAAAAACATTTTATTTGATGAGAAAGTGTGGCTGTGGAATCTAAAGCTGCAGTTATACAAAATCTGTGGTTTTACCACATTATTGTTATTTTTTGAAATTTGAGATTGTAAAAATATGTATTTTTCAAAAATGTAATTTGTGCAGCAAAAGTGACAGAAGTTGTGGTTTCAGAACTAAACGTTGCTCTTTGTTTAAATGTCCCAATCAAAAGTTGTATTGTTACACTGTAACACGGAGTTCAGCCAATCCTGGATCATTTCGAGCGTAGTTTACTGCAAACTTCGTGAAGGAGACATGATGACTTGCGTCCAACAACCGTCCCTGATTGCGACGGTTTTTGAAATTGAGGCTGAAGAAAAGTGTTGAAATGTTTCAGGGAAAACTGAAGAGGGAAGAAGCAGCAGAATGAACACGAGAAAGTGTCAGGAAGGAGCGATCAGTGCTGCTGCTGGAGACCCCTTCAATCTGACCTTTCTCGGGGTTGCAACCTCAGATAATTATGCTCCACATGTTGATTTTGGTCGTGATTATTATTCAGCATCCTGCAGGGCTGAGGATCAATCCGGTGACCTTCCAGGAGGAGGACATCAGACTCAAAGTGGTTCTTCTTCTCTTTTTTACATGTCTGGTCTTTCCTGTAGGAACGGTCATCTTAGCGGGTCACTTCAAGAGTCAAGTCGTTTCAAGCTTCTGTTTCTTTTTCTTCCAGATGAACATCATCGCTGGAAGTTTTTACGATGGCCTGATGCTCTACGTTCACGCTCTGAACGAGACCCTGACGCCATCTGGAAAACGGCCACCAGTTGAAAATGTCACGATGAGGATGTGGAATCGCACCTTCCACGGTCAGTAGAACGCGAAAGCTCATCGTGATCATCTCTGATGAGCTTTCAGACCACCCGCAGCGTCTTTCAGTCTGCACATGTGCAGATTCTGTGAGGGCTGGAGGAGTCGTGGTTTCACTAGAAGCTCAGGCGTTCCTCAGGGATCCATCTTGGAGCCACTCATGTTGATCCTCTAGTGAAAACCGAATCCCTCTAGAAATCTGTTTTGAGAACATCTCCCCATCTACTGGGCCAACAAGGATTTCCTTGTTTGTCTGGTAGAGATGGTAACCAGTATAGATGGAAACAGATGCGATATAAATCAAACTGAATTGAACTGAATGGTGTTTGCAGCATGTAGGTCTGGTTCAACAGGCCGAGGCCAATGAGCTGAGGGGGCGTTCTGTTTCCTGTTCCACACAGCTTCTCTGTCTGTAACGCTGTTGTCAGGTGTTCCGACATGACGTCAGTGCGGCAGGAAGCTGAACCTGAGAGGCCTGAACGTGACCCCTGAAACATCAGAGATCATTCTGAGCACTGACATCAACCCTGAAATTGTTCCTTCGGTCTCAGAGTCTGGTTTCTCAATCTGTGCTCAGATCTAGCTGCAAAGTTATCTGCTCATCTTCAGTTTTATTCATGAATTGGATCCAATTTTAGATCTCAGATCAGTTTTGAGATCTCAGATCAGCTTTCAGATCTCAGATCAGCTTTGAGGAATTTAGATCAGATGTGAAAAAAGGAGGACAAATAGAATATTTAGGCTGCAGGATCTCCCAGAACCAGAGGGGTCTTAGTCTCCATGAAAGTAAAATGACAGTGATCAATACTGAATTAAAAAGCTTTAAATTTTGTTTTTTATAAAAAAAAAAAAAAAGAAGAAGAAAAACACAATATTTGTATAAAAAATTTAAATAACAGCAGAGATGCTCCGTTTCCTTTGTCTAAACATTTGCTGATTTTCTGTCATGTTGGGTTTAATTAGTAAATGACCCCAGGGATCCAGCTGTGTCAGAGCTGGACTTCATGGATCCGCTTCTTGAGGTTGGACCATTCAGGAGGAGCATTTCTGCTTCTGTCTGGGTTTTCTTCCTGTAGAGCAGATGTGTTTTTCCAGGTGTGAGCTCTCAAAGAACCATTAGTCAGCGCTTCCTTGTGCGGCCTGGTTTTCCTCAGAGTTCCCGGTTACCGCTGCAGCGCTGATCCGACCTGCAGCTGTGAGAGCGTCCGGACCGCCACGCACGAGCCACAAACACAAACCAGATCTCTTTACCAAGGAGTCAGTGGGCGACGCCAGCGCTCTGGCATTTGTGAGGAGTTCAGCTTGTTGCTCCACTTTCATCCTGGTCAGCCCTCAGAGGAAGAAGATGAAGAGGACAAAGGTGAGGAGCACTCCTCACCATCGACCCCTGACATCCTCTGCTGTTTCCATGGAGACGTTGTCAAACGCAGAAATGTGGAACACAAACATGTCAAGGTTCTCTGCACGTAGGATCTGATGATCTTCATTTAGCTTTGAAGGAAACGAGGACACCCAGAGCATTCAGGCGTATGTTAATACAAGAGGGAAAGACATCAGCACCAGTTTCGACAAAGAAGCACATGGTCCTGAACGATTTCCAGAATGTTTTTATTTCTGTGTTCTGTGTTTCTGTGTTCAGAATGTTACTGGAACATTGCTGAGACTTTACTAGAATGTTAATAGAACAATGCTGGAACTTTAGCAGAATGTGACTTGAACAATGCTGGGAATTTAGCAGAATGTTCCTGGAACATTGCTGGGACTTGAGCAAAATGTCACTGGAACATTCCTGGAACTTTAGCAGAATGTTACTGGAACATTGTTGGGACTTTAATAGAATTTTAATGGAACAATGCTGGAACTTTAGCAGAACGTTACTGGAACATTGCTGGGACCTTAGCAGGATGTTACTGGAACATTGCTGGAAATTTGGAAGAATGTTCCTGGAACATTGCTGGGACTTCAGTAGAATGTTACTGGAACATTGCTGGAACTTTAGCAGAATGTTACTAGGACTTTAGCAGAATGTTACTGGAACAATGCTGGGACCTTAACAGGATGTTACTGGAACATTGCTGGAAATTTGGAAGAATGTTCCTGGACCCATTGCTGGGACTTCAGTAGAATGTTGCTGGAACATTGCTGGGACTTTACTAGAATGTTACTGGGACTTTAGCAGGATTTTAATGAAATAATGCTGGGAATTTAGCAGAATGTTACTGGAACATTGCTGGACATTTGGAAGAATGTTCCTGGAACATTGCTGGGACTTCAGTAGAATGTTACTGGAACATTGCTGGAACTTTAACAGAATGTTACTGGGACTTCAGTAGACTGTTACTGGAACATTGCTGGAACTTTAGCAGGATGTTACTGGAACATTGCTGGAACTTTAGCAGAATGTTAATGGAACATTGCTGGGAATTTAGCAGAATATTACCGGAACAATGCTGGGAATTTAGCAGAATGTTACTTGAACTTTACTATAAGTGGCCTGCAGTTTTTCTACAACATTTCAGTAACCTGTTTTAGTTACAGTGGTGTGGGAGGGGTCATGATTTGGGCTCCTTCTCATCAGTGCGTTTATTCCAGTCTAGCTGAGGTTCTACCAGAGCTACAGACGTGTGTCACGGCCTGCTGACCTTCTATGCTCATGTTAACTCAGGTTATCTGATTTTAAATAGTCTTAACTGAGCTGTTTTCGTAGAGGGCATGGCCAGGAAGGGGTTAATAAAAGCTGTCCTCTCATGCATACTCATCTTACTTGTTCTGATTTTCATCTCCTTATGTCCCTCATAAAACCTCTCTGTTTTTCCACCTGCGTGTCCTGACTGGCTGATCTGACCTCAGCTCAGGAATGAAGATCTGCAGTGAACTGAGCAAACCTGTTTGCTTCTGTTTCATCACAGCAACTTTCATTTAAATTTATATGTATACATACGTAAATATATATATCTT
This sequence comes from Arrhamphus sclerolepis, assembly GCA_037176975.1. Lineage (NCBI taxonomy): Eukaryota > Metazoa > Chordata > Actinopteri > Beloniformes > Hemiramphidae > Arrhamphus > Arrhamphus sclerolepis. The sequence goes on from JBAMYA010045310.1 coordinate 6,439, forward strand.
TATACACATACATAAAAAAATATGTGTCGTGTGGATGTGTGCTATCATTAGTGTTCTAGCTGCTTCTTCTTGATTCTGTTTGGGTCTGTGATGGAGAAGGAAACGGCCTGAATGGGAGAGTGGAGGAGGAGGGAGGTAGTAAGATTTAATCAGAGATAATCTTCATGGCAAACAGGACATGGAGGAGGAGGGCCATAAAACCATGGAGAGATCAGATTACAGCTTCCTGTCTGCGTCTCTGCTCCATTAGTTAATGGAGCAGCGCTGCGAAGCTGAGCGTCCTGATGGAAGGTCTGTTCAGCATGAAGCAGCTGCTCTCCAACTGCTCTGACCTGCACACCTTTATTTCTTTTTTTAAGCTTTATTTCTACAGACAGAACAGAAAAAAACAACAAGGAAAACAAACTTTTTAAACACTGCCTTTTGTCACGCAGTTCCAATGACGTGAAACCACAAATTCCATCATGTTCTTTTTAAATTTTTATTTCAGAAAAAACTGCAACTTTGTCCATAAAAAATGCCGAAAAGTTGCATTTTTTGTGAAATTACAACATTTTAAAGTTTATCGTCAGTTGTTCCTCTGGTCACCCATCCCACTCCTGCTGCTGGAGGAGCTCCCATCATGCACTGGGCTCCACCTGGGTTCCAGTCAGGTGTTAAACCAAATCCTCCTCTCAGTTCCCACAAACGTAATGCTGTAACGTTTGCTGGTCGTGTGTGTGGGAGGTTTGGTGGCGACGAGCAGTCATACATCCAGGCGTGCTGTGATTGGCTGCGTTGCCCGCTGCCCCCCAGGTGACCCAGGTGAGGCAGGTGAGTCAGACGTCAGTTAAAAGATCCATGCTTTGCAACGGCTAACCTTCACTTGTCTTTCTTTCCAAACAAACACTCCCTCGTTCCTGGAAAGCTTCAGTCACTCCCCAGGACACACACCCCCCCCCCGGACTCCCCACCCCGACCGCGGTTTAATTGAGCTTGCAGCCCGGGGCCCCCTAGTGGCCACAGCAGTCTACATCTGGATCATGTGGATGTATGGAAATGAAACCTTTTCTTCCCAGCACTGTGGAGAAGCAGGAATCATCTGATGGTTCTGGTTCTGCATCATTCCTGCTTCCTTCAAATCATCCTCCAGTTTGCGTCATACTTCCTTTTTCCTTCTGTTGTTTCCTTTATTCTGTCCTTCCATTCTTTCATATTTTCTTGTGTTTCTGCCACATTTCTGTTTTTCCTCATTGTTCCCATCTATTCCTCCATATTCCCTCATTCCTTCTTGTTTCCTTAATGTGTCTTTCATGCTTCCTTCATATTTCCTACATAATATTTATACATATACATATAATATATCTACAACACGTATCCAACATGTCTACAACACATCTACAACGCGTATTTAATGCATCTCCAACATGTCTATAAAACGTCTACAACACATCTTCAACACATCTGCGACACATCTACAACATGTATCCATCTACAATACATCTGCAACACGTCTTCAATCAGTCTACAATACGTCTACAATACGTCTACAATACGTCTACAATACGTCTACAATACGTCTACAACACGTTTACAACACATCTACAACACGCCTACAACACAGTTACATCTACGACACGTCTTCACCACATCTACAATACGTCTTAAATACATCTCCAACACATCTACAACACGTATCCAACATGTCTACAAGACATCTTCAACATGTCTTCAACACATCTACAACACTTCTTCAACATGTCTCCAACACCTCTTCTCAACACCCAACATGTCTCTACCACCTCTTCAACATGTCTCCAAAATGTCTCCAACACTTCTTCAACATGTCTCCAACATCTCTTCACAACACGCAACATATCTCCAACACCTTTTCATCATGTCTCCACCATGTCTCCAACGCAGAGCTGTGTTTCTGATTCAGAGTTTCCTAGAAGACATTTAAACGAGATCCTGAGGAGGAGATTGATCTCTGATCTGAAGTTGATCAGTTGAACGATGACAATCACTTGAACTAGAACAAGAACCCCTCTGTCAGAGTTGGCTCTCGCCTGTGTCTTCCCTATGTTTGACCTCTCTGATCCCTCTCCCCCGAACTGCTCTGTCACCATGGAGACGAGCTGTCCTGGTGACTCAGTTGCTCTCATCAACCCTCGCACACTTGTTAACTCATGATTGCCTGTAATTAACCTCTGATGGCTCTTTTTATGCCCCGTTACAGACACACACACACACACAAAGCTTTTAAATCAGCCATTTTGTCCTCTGTTGCGCCAGCACCCCCACATGGACATATCTCAGGAACAGCTGGATGGATTTAAATGATTGACACATATGTGATCAGTCAATCAATCAAATTTATTTCTATTGTACAAAAGGCCCTGTGATGTTTATAATGTAATGTGTGTAATGTGTTAAGATAATAGTTCGGTAAGCATCCAGAATTCCTACGTTCTTGTCTGTCAGTGAAGTGCACACCATGCTGAGCTTTCAGGTGATGGTGCAGTCACAGGCTGTAGAGTCAGAACTCCTTGATTCCTAATGACTCCTGCTCAGTTCAACCTGCTGACGAACTGCTGTTATTCTAAAGGGTGTGCGTTCATGACAAAATAAGTTCTGTAACTTAAGAGTGTTTCTCCATGGTTTATGAGTGCTAGGTTTGATGCATGTGTTTAAGTTTGTCAAAATTTCCGGTAGTTTCAGCATGCAGCCTGTGCATTTGACTTGCTAAGTTTCTACTCTGTTTCATGTTGTTGTGCAGGCTCACGACTATACTGTGTGTTCTGTTACTGAAGATGGCGTATGCTCTGTATGTAAGTTGATACACGTACAGCTGTACGTACGCACATTTCATTGTATTTAGTCATTTGTTCTTATATGTTGTTTGCAGAGACCACACCTAATTCCATGTGGTAATGCTAATGACCAGACCCTCTGCTCATGCTGTATGTCACCTAATGAAGTTGCTCGATATAAGTTAAAACCACCACTCTGTTTCCTCATTGCCTCCAACGTGGGATTGGTCTAAATACCTTGGATATCCTCCTGGCCTTGAAGTAGTGTTCTGGCCGACACTCTAAGATAGTAACGGTGACTAATACGTTCCAGCAACCTGACAGCTCACATAGTTAGAGCTATCTATCCTACATCTATAGAACGTTTAAAAATCGCATGTCGACCAAAGTGCTTTACAGGCAAACATCAAACAACAATAAAAGCTTTCACATAACACATAACATGATGTCATCATTCAGCTTGAACTGAAGGCCAATGACAAGAGATGTGTCTTCAGCATATACTTGAACGTTCTTATTATTAGTGGTAGTTCGCTGAAAAAGCCCGGTCACCTCTGCTTTTAAGCCTCCGTCTGGGAACATCTAGAACCATCCGGCTAGAATAAGCAACAAAAGCTGAATGAGTCGCTCAAAATATAAATGTCTGGCTTCAGTTTGGCCAACAGTCTCAGCTGGAAGAATTAATGGAATCAATTTGATATTTTACTTATATAGAGCTTTACAACTGTATTTCTACAGAGCCAAAGCGCTTTACACTGCAGACCTTCACCCATTCACAAACCAGTTGTCAGTGGAGTTGTCATACAACAGCACTGAACCAGCACTGACTCAGTGTCTTGCCCAAGGACACTTCAGTGGACACAGGAAGAACTAGGATTCAAACCATCAACCTTCAGGTTCATGGCAGCAGTCTAAGAAGGGAGGCCCGGGCCTCACTCATCCCGGCCACTTCTTGTAGCTCAACTGGGGGGATCCCAAGGCGTTCCCGGGCCAGCCGAGATACGTGGTCCCTCCAGGGTGCCCTGGTTCCCGGTTGGATGTGCCCAGAACACCTCACCAGGAGGCGCCCAGGAGGCATAGACATCGTCTATGTCGATGACGTTGATGCTGCAGAGGCGTGTCAACCAAGACAGCCCCACATCATCCAGAGCCTTGAGGAACTCTGGGAGGATCTCATCCACCCCTGAACCCCTGCCACCATGCAGCTTCTGAACTACCTCGGTGACCTCAGACCCAGAGACAGGAGAGCCCATCCCTGAGACCCCAGACTCTGCTTCCTCATCGGAAGACGAGTTGCCGGGATTGAGGAGGTCTTCGAAGTATTGCTACTGCTTCCCCCTCCTGAGACGCTGGATGGTGGACCAGAATCTCTTCGAAGCTGTTCAGAAGTCCTTCTCCATGGCCTCTCCGAACTCCTCCCATGCTCAGGTTTTTGCCTCAGCAACCGCTGAAGCCGCATTCCGCTTGGCCTGCTGATACCTGTCAGCTACCACTGGAGTCCTACAGGCCAGAAAGACCTGATAGGACTCCTTCTTCAGCTTGATGGCATCCCTCACTGCCGTTGTCCACCAGCAAGTTCTGGGATTTCCACCACGACAGGCACCGACAACCTTACAGCCACAGCTCCTGTCAGCTGCTTTGACAATAGAGGAACGGAACAGAGTCCATTCAGACTCGATGTCCCCCATCTCCCTCAGGACCTGGTTGAAGCTCTGCTGGAGATGGGAGTTAAAGCTCCTTCTGACAGATGTTCTCAGCAGACCCTCACAGAACGTTTGGGCCTCCCAGGTCTGTCCGGCATCCTCCCCCACCATCTGAGCCAACTCACCACCAGGTGGTGATCAGTGGACAGCTCCGCCCCTCTCTTCACCCGAGTGTCCAAGACATTCTATCACAAATCCGATAACACGACTACAAAGTCGATCATTGACCTGTGGACTAGATGTCCTGGTGCCAAGTGCACATGCTTGAACATGGTGTTTGTGATGGACAATCCATGACGAGAGCCCAGGCTGTGCGTCGAGGTGAGTCCAACTATATCCAGTCGGGGCCCCGGCGACCCACATATGGGCAAGGGAAACCTGGCTCCAATGTTGTTTCTCATCATAGAGGTCTGTTGTGAGCCGCTCTTTGTCAGGTCCCTCACCTAGAGACCTGTTTGCCTTGGGGGACCCCACCAGGGCCATAAAGCCCCTGACAGCATAGCTCCAAGGATCATTTGGACGCACAAACCCCTCCACCACGGTGAGGTGGCGGCTTGGGAGGAGACTTCAGAATTCCATTTAAAATAATAAAAGTAAACATCAACTTTTTACAACATTTTTACATGAAATTGCAAAAGTTGTAAAATTGAAAATTTTGTAGAATTTCAGCTTTTTAATTAACAAAAAGGTCAATTTTACAAAAATGAGAAATTCTTTGTGGTAAATACTTTCTCTGTGGTTTCCTAAATCCTGACTGTCTGTTCTCTCTTTCTGATAAATGATGTAAATCTGGGTGTAGTGCTGGACTCAGACCTAAATCTGGAAAAACACATTAAGGTAGTAACAAAGTCAGCCTACTATCACCTTAAGAATATATCA